>JALJEE010002995.1:0-29776 GCA_023231475.1 Seison nebaliae | reverse complement strand
TCCGATTAGTTAAGTTACGTTTATTCGAGAGATGTGTAATGTGTAACGATTCGAAATCTAAAATTCTCACGAATATTCTACATTTTTCCGCTCGTAGTGAGTTAAAAAAATTGGTGGTAAAAGAGATTGAATTCCTGGGATGTGTGATAGATAACAGGAAAAAGTCGTCGGCATTAACAGATAAAATTCGTTGTAAATTTCTTCGAATGTTTTATTCATTTCATCACAAGTGGAAATATTTTTCGATTCGTTTGAAACTTCGTCTCTTTGTGACTTTTTGTTGTGACTTTTATGGTCTTGCCATCTCCCTATCAAGCACGCGCAAATCGTTACTTTGCCTTGATCGAGCATATAACCGAGCGGTACGTATGTTACTCGGATACGGCAAGTCTTTCAATAGAGCATTTATGTTTTGCGTCAGTGGGCTGAAACCCTTACAACTTCTCTTAGCGGAAAGATATTTGAGAATACTTGATTCTATCGCTATCTCAGAAATCTGCTTTCCGTCTTTCGATCAATGTGAAGATTTTTTCTCATCGTTAAAATTTTTTTGTGAATATTACACTCTCGAAATCTCTATCTCCATTACCAACTTCCGTACTATGATGCCGAATTTTAAAATCATATCTTATGTGCTCAAAAATAGATCAGGCTAAATCATTCATTTCCAATGACTCACCTAGTGAATTATCCGTTTTGCTATTTTATTTACCCCGCAGGGATTTGTTGTTATAATAAAAAAAAATTATAAGTTATAATTTTTTCGGCAATTACTACTCCTAAAACTTTTCGACGACTCTTTCGGATTCGCTGAAAGTAATAGAAAAGGATTGTCAATATCTCTTCTCATTATTTTATCTATTTCAAAATTTGTTCTATGGCAATATTCTGCGTCAGAATTTAAAAAAAAGTAATTAACTCATTTTTATAGAAGAAAATTGATATTGGATAAATAATTTGATTAGGAGTAAGATAGAGAGTAATTTCAATTTCGTAAAAAATTTATGAAAAAGTTTCTCTCAATTAATAAGGTTGTAATATAAATTGGAGAAGAAGTTGGGATATAAATGGAGACGGAAGAAATGTACTGTAGGGAAGAAAAAGAAGAGATTTGATTTAGAAAGATAATGATGCTATACAGTTTCCTCGATAACTAAAATGAATGAAAAGAAATTTCGAAGAAAATATGAGTATTAAATAAAAAGGAAAAAAATGAAGTTATCTCAAACCGCCATTGGTGACGAGATGAGCTAATAGTAAAGAATTATATGATCCGGTAAAAACACCTAATGTCACTGCAAAGGAAGATAACATTCCAGACGTACTACGATATTCGGGAGGTGTTAGAGAAGGAATATAAGACATTTCCAATCCGATAAGATATCCGCCCGTAAAACCGTTGAAAATAATGATTATCCAGAAAACCCAATCGGAAGTAATGAGCAAAGGCCAAGATTGATGTCTTGGTTGGATGTTAGTGAGCATGAGCGAGGAGATGACAATAAAAAATCGAAATGTTGATGCCATCCAAGAATGACGACAATTTGGCTGTATAGAAATGAAAGATGGAATTGAAGAAGGAGAGAAAGGAAAATGAACCCATTTAAATCGAGTAACAAGAAAACTGGCTACAATTTGAATTCCATGATATGAAATGAAAACGGTCGCTTCGGTGAAGAAATATTCTGATGTATTGAAATAGAGCGTATATATATATATATATAGATTTCGAAAATACAACTAACTGGGTATTGGAAATGAATTACTCATTTTCCTCACACGTGTAGTAATTCCGGGATGAACGGAAGTCGTTGCAAATAGGACGAAGAAGAGCGACAAAATATTCTTCCATGTCTATAATGGAAGATAGAATTTCAGATGAAAGAAAAGTAAATAACATATGAGAAAATATTTCGGTAACGATTAAGGAGGAAATTTAATCGTCTCCCAATCGATTTTGATTGATTGGCATTGGCACTTCTCGAAATTTCTCGAGAAAGTTTCGCTTTCGTATCGTAGAATTTGAAGAAAAGCTATAAATGGAAAGAAGAAATTGAAATGAAG
This sequence comes from Seison nebaliae, assembly GCA_023231475.1. Lineage (NCBI taxonomy): Eukaryota > Metazoa > Rotifera > Pararotatoria > Seisonacea > Seisonidae > Seison > Seison nebaliae. The sequence continues at coordinate 27,712 of JALJEE010002995.1, read as the reverse complement.
AGAAAAAAGAAAAGGGATAACTGATGGATAAATTAGTAAATATTTCGCCAATAAAGTTAGAATAACGAGTATGGTGGCCAGTGTAAAGAAGAGGACACCTGTCATCTGAATATTATTTTTAAAAACTGCAGATTAAAACGGAAGTTTTCTTCAAATGGAGACGATGACAAATGATAAAACTTAATTTCGCACTAATACTCATAGCAGCGGATAGTACTCCACCCAAACACATACCAGTCGCGCAAGCTGAAGCATAAAGAGGGGGCAAGTCACCTGCGAGTGCGTTGATAGACGACGAGGAAAGACCGGCACACATGTTACATATTCCACAAGTGATTATGACAAGAAGGAAGAAGATAAATTGATCTGTGTTTTTTTTTATGGTGAGTTAAAATGAAGAGTTAATGAAGAGACCTAACAATTACAAATGTTAATAAAAGCGAATATCATTTGGGAAATGAATCCTATCGTCATAATTCCTAATCCAACTGGTATACGATTGCGAGTATCTCCACTACATATGATGTGGGAGCAAGATAGAAGGATAAGCAAGAGAAGAATAATATTGGAACCTCGTTTGAAATGCTACGTTCGCCAGATTGAGTAGAAGCATGGGAGTGCCTGATGAGATCGAGAGATACGATTGAAAATTGTCGATATATTCATGTCTCTCCTTGCCATTAATTATCGTTTGGTTGAGTAAGATTGAAGAATTAGAATTACAAATGAAACTATTGAATTTATAGGAGATGAAATACTTGAAATATTTAAAATCATTTGAATTGTACGTGTCATATGGAAACACACACATACACAGAAAAACACACATTCACACAAAATTGGTATATGTGTTGCCAATCAAATGCAGATCCATTGCCAATTGTATATAAATAAGAAATAGAAAATAATTTTAAAAGAAAAGAAAAGGAAGTATATAAAACATCGTTAGCATTGCTGAAGATTGTTAGAGGTAGGAAGGTTGTCGTTCCCAATAATATGAATGAAATATACACTAAAAGAAATTTATCTTTCGGAGGTTCTATTTCATCATCCTCATTCTTTCTATGTTCTCCCAACAACTTCCTATCAATTTGTTCATCATCCTTCAACGAATTTTTCTCATTTCTTTCACATAAATTCTTATTCATATTTCTTTTCATTCCATCCTCCTCTTCACCAATATCCATTCCCATTAAATGTTTCTTCTCTTCTTCATTTTTCACTGGAAAACAGTAAAATTAAATGTTTAATTCTCTCAAATTCTCTTTAACAAACCGATATCACATTGTTCATTCATATTTCAATGGCCCTCTTCCCTACCAATCCTACAAAATCTTTTCGAGTATTGTGTAATAATACTCCACTTTCGATTATTCGAAGACTTTTCTGTTAATCTATTAAGAAAAGAATTGCTTTTAGTGCTAGCTTCCTTTTCGAAATTCATGTTCGGACTTATTTCATTCAATTTATACAAAACATTTTTTATTAAAGAAAATATCTGAAATGACTGTCTCATCATCATCAATTGGTCTTTCCGATTTTTTATCATATTTTGATGCTGATATCGAATTGAGTTCGGATGCCAAATCAGATTCATCATCATTTTCTTCTTTTTCTTCGACTGTCCGTCTTTCGGATAAAAATCTTTCAATATTCTTTTCAGTCAATGGGGCGACTCGTCTCATTTCTTCATTGATATTCGATTTACTTCTCCTTCTTAACTCCTTCGGAATTTGTTGCGGATACAAATCCTTGATGACATTTGTACTTCTCTTCTTATTATTCAACATCTCTTTAACTTCCTTATTTTCTTTTTGTAATTTGATCATTTCCTTCTGCATCTCTTTCACTTGGGATAATTTATCTCTCAATTCATTGTACATATCTTTCGTATTCTTCTTATTTCTTTCTTCAATTTCACTCTGCTTCAATTCTATCAATTTATTCAATTGTTCATTCATTCTCTTCAATTCATTTCTTGTCAATTTCGAATCATTATTCATTCGGCCTTTTATCTCTTTATTTTCATCTTCAATTTTTTTCCTTTCTTTTCTTACATCTATTTCTCAAATAATGAAAAAATGGAATTTCAATAACTTCTAACCAATTAATTGTTCTTCTAACAAATGAGTATTTCTCAACTTTAAATTTCTCTCATTTTCATATTCATTTTTCATTTCTTCACATTTTTTTTCCAATTCCTTTTTCTCCTTTTGCAACCGATTCATCTCGTAAATTATTTTCGCTAAATGTGCTTCATTTTCCTCGTTTTCTTCGGCATCTTCTTCTACATTTATCTTCTCCTTCTTCATCCTCTTTTCTTTACCGCCAATTGAATATCCCGAGTCTTCCGAATCTTAAATGATTGATGAAACAAAAAATTTAACGGTATTCACCAGACAACGAACGATGGAAAAAACTAACCAGAAATTATTTTCATCCAATTTACACCATTCATCGATTCTTTTTTCACAATGTCTTTCTTCTTTGAACATTTCATAATTTTTTTTTGCAATTCTCACTTGTTGTTAATCGACTACGTTGACTAGTTGCTATGGTAACAATGAAGCTTACGTTTTAAATGTGTTTACCGGGAAATTTCTTTTATTTTTAATAAAGTCATTTTTTTATGTATCGTACGATGAGAACATTTCAAATTTTCCTCTACCTATTTCTTCTCCTTTTCCGTTTTGATGGTGGGTAAAGATAAGAGATAATGTGGTCTTCTGTTCAAGAATGATGTGGTAATCGAATCTCGACGTGTAGTCTCTTCTCTCATCGGCGTAAATTTGTTGGAAGCCCATTTCAAGGTATTGTTTAATTCACAATCCATTTTGGATTGATTGATCATTTCTGACTTTTTTGGAATATCTTCGATTATTCTTTCCGCTTGTTTCTTCCTAAAATTCGTTTTGTGAAAATGAGAAATTCTCAACGAAAATAAGTTTAACTTTGTTTCCATAGAAAACGATGAAATGAAATTATAAAATTCTTTAAGTTTCCTCAAATCTGTTTCAATTGGTATCTGATTTCCCAACTGATGTTGTTGTCTTCTCCAAAGATCGATTTGTTTCCGATAAAAATTGTCAATTCGATGTTCTTCCACGTTCAATTCACCTTTTGTTGATACGTGTCGTTGTACGAAATTCTTTCTCCATCGATTACTTTCGTTTCTGGCCGAACTAAAATTTTTCATTATTTCATGACAATATGATTCTTCTTCCTTGTTCAAACGTCTCAGTTGTTGTGTACGTTTCTTTTCAATAACATGCACATGAGACTGACTACGTCGTATTCGATAATTTTTCATGATGGCATCCTTCACATTTGAATCTAATTCGGAAACTAATCGATTTGTCATTCTTCCAAAAAAAAAAAAACTATTCAACTGAAAAAAAGAACTAGAACTAGTTTTTTTTAATCTTCCAAAATAAAATTATTCAAAAGAATAATATCATTTCTGTTGATCCATTCAATTATAATGGAATTGACATTGAAGGTCGAACGATTATCGTTCACGAAAGTGTAATTAGACAATAATGGGAATTTTTATTATTTTTCTACATGCTCAACTCTCCGTCATGTATGGGAGGGCGAGTATTTCTCTTTTAAATTTGTTCCAGACAACTTGTCAACAATGAGAATCATAAATTATTTCTCCATCGTTAAATTTTTATAATTCCCATTGGTATTTTCCTTTCATATTCTCATCGCCACTTCCATTATTAGTGGAATATTGCTGGAGATTGAAAAACGTTTTTTTTAAATCAATATTTTAAAAATTTATTTTATAATAATTTTCCATTGAATCCATTTCTCAATTTTTTTCTTTTCAATTAATAAATTTCAATTTCTCATTAGTTTTGAGAGAGAGAGTAAACGAATTTTCGAATTATGTCAATTTAATTCTTCTCTATTTAACGTGAAAGAAAAAAATGGAAAGAAAATCGTCTAATAAATTATTCTGGTTTTTGGTCTTATTGTTTTTTTAAAGAATTTAATTGTTTCTCCACATATTCCCAATTTGTCATCTTGTCGAAAATGGCAGCGACATAGTCTGGACGTACGTTTTTGTATTGAAGATAGTATGCATGTTCCCAAACGTCGATTGTGTAGAGCGGCTCCAAATTGTGAGTTACAGAAAGTAGATCTTGATTGGATGTAGTAGCAATCTGAAGATCATTTTTCTCTTTATTGTATCCTAACCAACCCCAACCACTTCCTTGAACAGCAGTTGTTGTTCCAACTAATTTATTTCTCAAATTTTCGAAGGAACCGAATGATTTCTCAATCATTTTCATTAATTCATTTGATGGTGATTTGTAGTGTTTGGGAGGGAGGATACAATTCCATAAAATCGAATGATTAATATGTCCACCACCATTAAATTTGTGGGCTGATTGTAATTTGAGGACGTCTTCCAATCGGTTTTTCGACATAGCTTCTTCCATCTTCTCCTCGAACATATTCAAATTGTTCACGTATGTCTGGTGATGCTTCCCATGATGCACCTGCATTATGTCAGCACCAATCACCGGTTCCATGGCGCTGTAATCATACTTCAATTCGGGGAGAGTATGTTTCGATCGAATGAGAGCGATCATTGGATTAAATCGTTTCATTAATAAAGACATAATCGTTGGATGAAAAACAGAAAAACTTTTCTTATGACAAAAAAAAACAAAATTAAATCCGTTTTAAAATTTCATAAGCTTATTAATTTAAATGATCTTAAATTAATGAAATTAATTTTTAATGAAATTAAATTAAAAAATTCTCATTTAAACAGTTTTATTTTCTCCATTTTTTTCCTTTAACCATTTATTACAGTATTAGGTATTAGGTATCGGTAGATAAATGGGATTTGTGAGAATTTCCAATTGTAAATTCGATTAAAAGTTAATTTTAGATGATATTTATCTGAATGATAAACTTTTATTTAAACTTTCCAAAAAATGAAATAGAAGTAAGTAAAAAGCAATGGCATTAGAAATTATTTACAGATGGGAAAAGTTTAAGGGTAAATTACACGATTTGAATTCCAAAATCATGGAGATTTTTCTGCTGACGCTTCTTCTGTAAACGTGTCAAAGGACGGACATTGTCTTTGGACGGTGTGGTTAGAAATGTTTTGGCCGATTCGATTGTCAATTGAATTGATGTTCGTTTCTTTTTTCTAATGGGCCATATTTGTGACAGTTTAATTTGGTTTGTATCCGAAGTCGCCGATACGTTTTTGTTAATCGTTTCGTTAGTTTGATTGATGTTAGATTGGCGATCGATGATGATATGGGAAGTGGGAGATTTACAATTAGATTTTTTGTTTCGACTTATTTTATTATCGTTAATTAACTCTGTCATATTTTTGCTATTATCATCTGACCGAATCTTATCATGGGAATAATGATCGTTGTTATTGTTATTGTTATGAAATTTGTTCTTTTGGATGATGGAAGAATTTGGAGGATTTTCATCATGATGAACAATTGAGGTCGATAAGATTGATGTAGATTTTTTAATATTATATCGATCAATATTATTGATGGGTTTGAGTGGGGCACGATAAAATTGTGGAGGATTTTTAAAGTTTTTCCATTTTAATCGATCAAATGGTGTTGATTGTTCGACGGGAATATTCTCTTTAAAATTAAAGTTCCATCGATTATTCTTCTTATTCTCATGGTTCGTTATCAATTTCTCGTAGAATTCATCGAACGAATTTGTCGTGTCTGTATCAATTCCGGAATCGAGGAATAATTTCCTCTTCGAATTAAATTCTAACGATGATTCCATTTTGTTGATTGAAGGACTTCCTTGTGTGGTTGAGCGGAAATCGAGATGTTTCTGTCTTAGAACTGATGGTAGTGTTGGTGAGAATAAGAGTTCTTCAGTTCTCCTATTTGATACAGGTGTTCGATTCTCCATATCCACATAATGACGACGACGGAAAATTGGACTTGTAAAAAATGATTTTTCTACTGAATTCTCATTTGAAGATGATGTTGGTGATGTTGAGTTGGGTGGAGGTGATCGGAGCAATGGTGACTCATTATCTGCTTGAGATTGTTGTTGTTGTTGTTGTTGTTGACGATTGATGGCAGCGGATAAATTTGATAGAATATTTGTACGGAAAGGTCGTGTTGCACTTAAAGTGAATTTGGTGGTGAAAGGATTCATTTGATTTAGAAGAATGAAAAAGTTCGATAGGAAATTTTAAAAATATCTGAAAATTCGTTAAGAAAAAGAAAAGATGATATTAGAATGAGACTCATCGATTATAAAGGAAATGAGTGAAATGATTGTTGTGAAGTTGTTAATTGATTGAAGAAAGATGGGAGAGGGGGAGAAAAGATCAACACAATGAAGAATTTGTGAGAAAAGATTAAATTGAATGAAGAAAAGAATATGGTGAAAGATTTTTCAGTTAATTCATTCATTCTAAATAATACGATTCATAAAAATAGTAGCCAATGAAGACAATTATCTAAATTTCGATATCACACCTACTTGTCAATGAGAATTATAATTGATGAGTAATTTCCATCAACTTGATAGATCATTATTCATCACAATCAACTCAAATTCATACTCAAATATGGATTGATATGGATAGAATAGTTTATGCATTTAAGTACTGGAAAACATTGTTTCTTCTCAAATTTCTCAAATTTCCCATTAACCTCCACACTCACATGGATGAGAAAGTAAATCAGTCAACTGGAAATTCTTTTGGCGTACATCACCGATATCGATCGATTAAGCGGTAAAAATTATCTAATCTGTCATCGACTCAACGACAATCCAATCGACAAATTGAATAATGATGAAAGAGATTTTAATGATTAAACGATTTCTACCTTCGGGCACTTTTCCTTTACTCTCCACTAAATCGAGATCCCTAACAAATTTACTCATCAAAATATTTCCATTATATTCAATTTCATTCGGCCCTTTTGTTTCCAGTAAGTCAATAGTGTGGTGTCGATCAATATATTTCAACATTTCCCTACTAAAACGAAAATAAACAAAGAAGAATTCGTTCATTCTTTATCAATCGATGGTTAGACTCACGTCAACTTCACCAAGATGGTCTAATGAATGAATAAAGAATAATTACATATAACAGGAGAGTAGTATAAGATAGGAAGAAGCATATGATTCGTCATTCGCCTTCATTCAATTTCCCCTTCCTCTTAACAACTCACACAAATGATGAGGATCTTCATTCATTTACTTTCGGATCAACTCGCACTTTTCATGAATATAAGTGAACTCATCTTCATTAATATCCTAAACGAACGTGATCATAGCCATTGGAGAATAGTTTCAAAAATAATAAAGAACGAACAACATTTGATACTACTTCATTGACATCGTTAATCAACACATGTTTCATGCCCAACACAAAAGCGGAAGAAGGACGATCATATTCTTTTCTTAATCGTTCTCCACCATTTTCCATCTTCTTCAATTTCCAATTAGTTTAATGCTTACAATCAACAAACAATATCGTTAAATGATGGCCAATTATACATCGAACTTTCTCTCCATAAACTTCATACTTCACTTCATTCGTCCCACTTCATTACATTAATCTCGTTACATCATCAACAAACTTGCCCGTCCATAAAAAACAAATTTTTTCCTTAAAATAAAACTTGATGGGAAAAAAGCGAAAGAGATTGTGTTTGGAGTGGAGATTATTCAATCGATTAATCGATGAAATTTGAACATCCTCTCTTTATGTTGTTCGTGTAGGGAAGATGAGGGAGAGATTATTCCTTCAAAATATATTAGAATTGAGATGAAAGAAAGCGGTAAAGTCGTTTAGCGGAACTGTTTAGACAATCGACTGATAGATACGATAATAAATAAAGGCAATTTTATTTGATCGGACGTCGAATTATCAGAAGATTTTGAATTATTAGACACCATCAATCGCTGACATGCCTTCGTCCTATTCACAAGATAATTGTCTTCTTCGAATGTAAATAAATAATATGAAAACATTATCTACTTTATTGGACCGACTTCTTCCTTCTCTTAAATGGACGATATCTCCAAAAATTAATATTCTCCCTGAGGACCTTTTTAATTTGACGGACAAAGTAGAGAAAGAGAATTAGACGAGAAATTCCTCGTTCCCAAATGGGGAAGAAACATAAAATTTGTCGCGAAAAATTCTAATTGCGATTTATGTCGAGATAAAGAATAGCATGTTTCGTGCTCTATTAGCAGGGCGGCATTGTGAAATTGACGATAAAATGTTGTTAAAACATTTCATGCTACATCTTCATTCATGAACAATGGAAGAAAGATATTAATGAAGAACTTCAAAAATTCATTTCATGACCGTCCCTCCCTAAACAAATCTTCATATGTTCGTGTGAATTGTGGTCGTTGTTATTTGTTGAAGAAATCGGCGAATGAACTTTTGGTTTTTTGAAGAAACGAGAGCAAATAATGGAATGTTGAAATTATCCGATTGATGTAAAATATTTGGGGAAATTCAATTCTAATCTCACAAACATGAGATGGAGGGCGCGAACATCCTTTTGATATTCGACCATTTGATTCAATATTCGGGAAAATATTCGATATCCATTGGTGTTGTGATTCATTTAAGAATTTCATTAGAGAACCAACTATTCTTTTTCTTCTCTTCCAAATAGCGAGAAGTTGACTAAATTAAAATTTCCCAATTTACATTACTTTTCACACTTCAATTTTTTCATATCAAACAATTCCAATATGATTTATTGGATTTTCTCGCCATTACATACACCATTTTGTGGCACATTAGCATACGTCCAAATGTCAAACATGTCTCATCAATTAAAAGAAATTAAACCGGACGAAAAGAAACTAAAAAGAATGTTTAGACTGGATTTATTTGAGTTTAGGGGAGAATTTGAAAGAAATGTTCATCAGAGTGGACTGGTTACATATTAGCGATGATTAATCCACAAATATATGTGTAGTTAATCTTTATTCATATTTAGCATTAACATTCCCTCCAGATACAAAGTTCATTCATAAGGATTATTAGGAATATATTTGTTTTATAGGGCACGATGATTGGGAAGATTGGTTAGCATCTCCAACTTAATTACATAACGTACTTGGATAGTAAATAAATTGAGTAATATCTGTTTATTGACCTTTCTACCTTATTGACATATATTAACATTTATCGAGATTAACACTAGAGTGCTCGTCATTAGAATTGATAAAAAAGAATTATTTGGAATTCATTAAAAAAAAAAGAAACTATTGATAAAAATTCTTGAAAGAAAATTTATTTTTAAACAATTAAATTATTGTAATAGTAATTTTAATTAAATATAATTTATAATAGAACATATATAAATAATATGAGACATTTCGAACGACGTCTTTCTATCTGAAAAATGACATCATGCTTAAACACGTAATATCGATTATTTCTCACCGTTTCCATAGTAACAAATGTGAATTGAACAAGACAAATGAGGAATTAGATGGCGATAGATTGATATTTGAATTTTAAGCTTTCACTTCTCAATATTTCCAAAAGTAAATAATGGTTTTGTGCATTTTTCTTCTGCATTTCCTATTCTTTGGATTATTGTGGTCGGTCGAATTGAATGACAAATTTCCTGCATTTCAGGACAAGGGCTCTTGGCTTCTCAAAGTCTACGCTCCTTGGTGTGGACATTGCAAAGCATTGGAACCGATTTGGAAGGAAGCTACTGGAAAATTGCGTTGGGAGAATGTACATTTGCAAATTGGAGAATTAGATGGCAGTATGTATGGGAGTATTGCAGAGGGATTAGGTGTCCATGGATTTCCTACTATCATCTATATAAAGAATGGAGTAAAGACCTATTTTAACAATGAGAGAAATGTAGAGAATTTATTAGAATTTGTTCGTCGTCTCGAAGCTTCTCCTCTACAAGAGATAAACAATTTCGATCAATTCAAAAAGATAAATCACAAAATTTTTTTCCTTTTTCAAACTCCTTCGAAAGATTCGATCGAATTTGAGAAAGTGAAGGCCATTGTGGAAAGTAATCGAGCACATTCCTATTATTATTTCACGTCGACAAATTCGAAAGTTGTTGAACATCTCCTTACTTCTTCCATTCAATCGACAAATGATGAGAAAATGAAAATATCTTATGGGAATATGTTGAAGAATAAAGAGAATTTGAATGTAATCAATGTGAAGAAAACGGGAATTCTTATCGGTAAACAGATCAGTTATGATATCGAATTAATAAATTTCATTCTTCGAGAGAAAGACCATTTGTTAGCACCGTTGAGTTCGATGATAATTGACGAACAAAAATTTTTCCATCGAAATCTTCTTCTCATCGTGGTGATGGAAAGTGGAAGTTTGAAAAAGAAATTGGAGAAAATCGTCATGAAACATTTGAATGAATTGTTGGAAGGTAATGTTCGAATTTACTACATCGACTCCCTATCAAATACGGAGCAGATTGACGTAATTGAATCTCTGGAATTGAGTTATTTCCGTTTGGAATCGAATCGTGTCGCACTCTACTCATACAACGTCGTAACTGAGAAATATCTTCCGATGACTTTCGACAATTTCGATTCGATGAGTAATGAATTTAAAAACATTCTTTCACTAGACACTCCAACTAATTCGAAATGGAATGATCATTATACTTTCTCAAAAAAGATTTATCGTCCAATTTTTGAAGTGGTCAAATTTATTTCACTTCTTTTCAATCAAAATAAACTTATCGGCCTATTAGTTGTTGGGGGCCCTTTGGCATTCATTTCTTGCTGCATATTCATCTGTTGTTCATTGCCTAATGAAGATAATGAAACGTTTATTCCGAAAGGATCAGACAAACAGAAAACTGATAATGAAATGATAAAAGATGAAATGAATTCTTATATTGTTGCGTCATCGTTGGAACAGATCAGACGTCGGTATAATGCGAAGAACGTGGAGGATAATAAAGAAGAGAATTAAAACATTTATTTCCTTCATGGGACATGAACGAAATGTAAATGAAATTTTTTCACCGTTTTATCGAATTTGGAGATTGTTCCCTTTCATTTCATATTTGTTTGTTCAATAATCATCTTCTAAATATGTGTAACCGTAATTGGAAGAATCTTGATTCCTCCACCGATTGTGATATGAGCGACGGTATTTCAAATCAGCCTGTATGGAAATTTAATTTAATTTTATTTATTTATATTTGTAAATAAATTCCCGTTCCTAACCTTGTTATATGAAGGGAAGTATTTCTCATACAACGATCTGTGGTAGAAGAAGTTTTTATAAATTATCAGACTTATCCAGACAATGCATACAAGTGCGACAACACCTAAGAAGCGTACATGAGAATTAAGACGAATCAATGCCATAGTAAACAAGAAAAAAAAAAAGAAAAATGAAAAATTGTTTAAATTTTACTTTCTCACTTTTTAAATATCATCCAAAAATGGATTTTTCATTTTCTAATTAACATTAGGTATTAGGACGATCCCCAAATGAAGATACACTACTCTATTACAAATCAAGTAGATTTAATTTCAACATTTTCTACAACTTCCTTTTTTTTATTGAAATTATTTATTATTATTAGAGAGTTTAATGTATAAATATTGTTGAGTAATAAATTGTTCAATTGAATTATAGTATGAATCAAGAGATTGTTTTTTTCTTAAACTTTATTTTAAAAATCTATCTAAAATTTGGATTTTTTCAGTTTTAAAGATTCCTAAAAGTCAAATTTTCGAGAAATTTTTAATTAATACCTAAGTCGTCGCACCTAATATTTTTTCCAATTTCCTGGATACCATAAAACATATTTTTGAGGTTTCTTTTTAAAAAAAAGTGAGAATGAAAAATACATTAAAAGAAAATGGGTAAAATTAGGACAAAACCGCATACAATCTATTTCCAAATTTTTAAAAAAAAGGACTTATATACTTTGGAAAAAAGGAGGAAAATATAAATAAAGAAAACTCATTTATTCATTGAGAACTGAAGGAAAAGATCACGAAGATGAGGAAAGGATGACCAGAATTTTCAAATAAAATAATTTTGCATCTTCTTTTTAGTTGTTTGTGTTCATTATGTTCATTAAAATTACCATTACTCTTTGTTTAATTATATCACTTCAGTTTCTTACCATTATTTTTTAGATTTGAATTATTTTCATGATTTAATTTTTGCTTTTTCAGAAAGTATGAAAGGTGAGATGGAGTTATCATTGATACATCAAAAAATCGTTGATGGATCAAATGCGTAAATACGCGTTGCGAACGCCCTGGTTAAGTTCACCTAGGCGTCTTCCCTCGTCAGCCGGTCTTCTATGTCGAGCAACTCTAACTGGAGTTGCACCTTCGTTTTTTTACCACGGGAGTTGACGAGGGCGATCTCACGATTGATGGAGGAGGTGGAGGAAGCGAAAGCAACTGCGACCTTATTCTTGCGTTTATTCTGATCGCCTGACGGCGATCTCGTTGGTCCTCTTCCGTTTCTCTCCTATAATTTCTTTGTTGGCGGTACGTCTGTCCACGTATTTCTACCGCCTAGTCCGTGGTGGACCGCCAATATGTACGACCAGTCCGGTAGTCCATCATTACTTCTTGGTCTTCCTTCTTCGGTTTCGAGACCGAGATCGTACGGTCGTTTTCCACAATGGTTACCGTCTCCATTTCGGTGGAATAATTATTCATCAAGGGGGATAAGATAAGGAAAAAAAGCAATGATATAGTTCAAAATAATGAAATAAGAAAAAAAGAAATAGAGAAGGTACGTTGAGGTCGGTGACATTGCATCATCATCAATCAACGGAAACAGATTTAACAACAAGAACAACATGTTAAACGTGCGATGTTAATTTTATATGAGTATTCTATATCGTTATAGAAAGGATCGATTTATATTATTTCTATTAGTTCTATAAGTGAATTAATTCATCAGAATTCAAATTATTCACATTGATCAGATTGATTTATCGAGAATTTGTTTAATAATTATTGCTTTCGTGAATGCTTAAATCATGTCGTCATTATAAGTGATTGATAATAAAAAAAAATGACATTAGAAAAAGGAGAATTGGAAGAATAAATTTGTGATGGAGGAGATGAGTAATGGGAAAAGGTAATTTATCCAAGTTAACGGTAGATAATAATGATGATATTAGTAACAGATGAGTTTGAATGCATTGAAACTTCACATCAATTGAACATGTTGCCCAATGGAAAGATATGTAAGTGATTTAAAATGTTGTCATCGCAATACCTGATATATCAAATCATTTTTATTTGTTTTCAGATATTATCGATTATGGGAAAATTGTGTGTTACACTCTTCTCCTTCATTCTCATTTCATTGATTATTGAGAATTCTGCATTATTCCTTTGGAAACATCATTCAAAATCATGCAAATATCTTGGTAAGACGTATCGTCACGGTTCCTACATTAAGAAACATTGTGAAACGTGCAAATGCGTCAAAGGAGAAATTACTTCTTGTCGATCCGAACTTTGTCTGGAGGGAGTGAAGAGTAAATGTCGAGTAAAATGTGGAAACACTCGAAATCAGGTGTGTGCATCGAACGGAAAACTTTACAGAAATTATTGTGAATTCACTAAACAAGAATCGTGTCATGGCAACTTTCTCAAGATTATGCCAATGCGACATTGTAGGAAAAAGAGTTCTGAGAAAATTATTAGAAATTTATTTCTACTTTCTTCTTTTTCTTAGAACGATGTGTAAGGAGATGTTCGAAACGTTCGTCACCATGTTGCGGATCGGATGGACAGACTTATTCGAACCGTTGCCTATTACGAAATGCTCAATGTAATCATCCATCATTGGAGATCCGTTATAATGGTTATTGTAAATCAACGATCGAATCAAGTTAATTCTTTTCTCTATCACTTTCCATTTGTCGATTAACGTTTTTTAAAGTGTGTTCGAAAATCGCTTGTTCCAACTCTTATAAGCAAGTGTGTGGAAGTGACAATATTAACTATCGAAATTCATGCCGTTTAAGATTAGCAGCATGTAAAAAAAATAAGAAGATTTATATTAAACATAATGGTGTATGCAGAAAGAGTCTCGTGCCCTATCATCTATTGCTAAATTAATTTTACAAACTATTTCTTCAATTTTAATTTTATTTCAAATTTGGTGAAAGAAACAAGTGGAAAATAAATAAATTAATCTTCTCGGCATCTATCTCACATAATTGTGAGCACTATTCTTCTCAGAAATTCCCATTAACAATTCAAACAAATAATAATCGTTTCTAAAAAGAACAATGATTGATGATAATCATTCACTGGTCATATGATAATATTATGATTGTACATCTATTATAATAGTTAATCGTCTTCCTAACGTAGAATCAGTTTAATATCATAATTATTGATAATTATGATAGAGAGACTCATTCAATTTTAATAATATACATAATAATTGAATTTATAACCGAATCAATAATTATTCTTATTTATTATCAAAATTCCCGTCGGGATTAATTAGAAAAAATATTAAAAAACTTCCGGTCCTCACCAATGTTGATCAAGTGGTGCAAGTTCATAAGGAAATAGTTTCCAAAGAGTATAGTGGAAGAACTAAACTCTTAAAAAGTTGTAGACGTAATTTTAAATGAACGAATTTCGTCTTGGGAGAGAAAGAGAAAGAATAATCTGCATAATTAGTTTCGAATGTGAGCCAAAGCGAAAGAGGAGAGACAACGGAGATTGATGGTTGAGCCAAGAAAGATAGTTCAAGATTTAAGTGGAATTGAGGAGAAAAAACGCTTGTCTGTTGATAATAGGCAGCATTTGAAAGGATTTATGGATACCCCTCTCTGGGAGAAAAGAGAAGATAATTGTCCATATGACCGTTTCAGATCACGGAGAGAACGGTCTACGATCACGATGTCATCCGCATAGGTCATAACATGTCGAAAACGATTGTTTCCTATGTAAATGTCGCCTGTTTCATTTTGATTGTTGAGAAAACCGTCAATGACTAACCCAAAAAGCTAAGGACCTAGAATGGTATCTTGACGAAAACCGGAGTTGATGGAAAAAAAACCACTAAGAAAAAAAATGTTACGATAACGAGATAAAATGAGATTGTCAACCAATTTTATCACGAACGGAGAGATACATATGGGACGATAGGAATCTAAAGAAGAACAATGTAAATTCGGTTTCTTAAAAATGGGAATTATTTTGAAGTGGAAGGAAGTGGAGGAAAATTGGTCTTCCAGCAGAGCCAAATTAATGTGGTTGGTAAAACTCAGAATCACTACTGGTAAAACATGCTGGATAAGTTTGATGTAGATATCATCAAGTCCATGTGCTTTCGAACCATCGAGTACAGAGATTGATTCGAAAACTTCTTGAGTTGAAAAGAAATTGAAATCGTGAAAGATAGACAGATTGAAGGGAGTAATCGTCTCGTCGTACATGTAAGAATGGAAATGAAAAGCGAATGAATCGATGGGAATTTTGGAATCATTAATCGTCGACCTGTTGCCAGTGATCAGCTTCCAAATATTGGACATACCGGAAAATAAACAAGTTCTACTGATTTTGGATTCGAAATTGACTCTCACGCATTTCCTTACTGATCGGCGGAAATATTTCCGGGAATGAAGAAGAGAAAGGGAGTTTGAAGGAGAGGGATGGTTACGAAAGTATAAATAATAATTTAAATTAATTCTCTTATTTAAATGAGGATTATGTCGATATTGATTGATGATATGATGTGTTTATTTTCCACAATTTCCTTTCGACTTATCTATCGAAGAAGCAATTGAATCATCCATAATAAGTGTTTTAATTCATATTCAACTGATTTCACTTCATCAAATATTACTTGATAAGAATGACTAATATAAATATGAGTCAAATATAAATTAAGTAACATGTTATTTGTTGAACATCTAGTATATACTTAAAAATTAGGTTCTACGGAGATTCGAACTCGGGTCGCTGGATTCAGAGTCCAAAGTGCTCACCACTACACCATAGAACCTCTATCAATATTTCACGGAATCTTTATTTTTCACGGTATCTGTTAGTTACCCAAGAAGATAAGTTAGACGTCCCTTTCGCCATAACGCAATAAAAGGAAGAGTTCATACTAGATATGTGACTATTAGAAATGTGAGGAAATTGTTATCATTCAACTCTTTTTAAATTGGCCAATGAACCATAATTTATGTAAATCGCTTTCAATTAATTAATTAAGATGTTCATCAAGATACAATTTTTTATATGGACTGGTTTTCATATTTGAGACGTCGATGAGAAAGTAATTTAACGATAATTAATGATTTTGTTGGGGAATCATTCGGATTATCTCTCAACTTATCCATGATATTTTTCAATGTGATTATTTAACCGGTGTAATTTTCCGTTCCGTTATCTAATGGAACTTCTTTCTTTCCAAACAACAAATAAGAACTAATCGGAAATTTATTAAAAGAGAATAGAAAGAATTTACATAATATTATTTTCTTCTGTCCATTGAGTTGCTACAGATTTTCGTTCAATATTCCTATTTTCCACAAGATTGTCCAATAGTGGTCTCATTCGAGATAAGGAAATGAGTACAGCTTCTTCCGTTCGAATGGTTCGACTACCTTGCTTCTCACACGAATTGACATAAACATCGAACAATTTCCTCATATCAGTTTCAATGATTTGTTCGTCGGATTCGATAACTGGTTCGAGTCCAGCTAACCCTCCAAATACGATTAGAACTCGAAAAAAATTAATTTTAATATTCGTCTCATTCTTCTCATTATCTTCTTTTTCTCCTTCTTCGGTTGTTGTCGTTTGAGAATTAGTTTTATGATTAACAGAGAATGAAATATTTTTCGATTTCTTTTGTTCTCTTTTAAATTTAGAGAAAATGAATTTGAATTTGTGGGAGATTGTTGAGGTGAGTTCGTCACCTTTATCTGACGTACCAATAATCATATGGTATTTTGATGGTCCTTCAGGAAATAAAGTTTCCTTAAAATTTGACGCATATCTCACTGAGTATCCCCAATAAAGATTGTCGATGGCATATGGTTCCAATGGAGAACAAATAGAGAATTTTACTGATTTCTCATTATCAGAAGATGTCGATGTTGATTCATCGCGTCTTATTGTCACACGAGTATTCTCTTCTAACGAATAACCAGCAATTGGTACTGGTTTATTTCGGAGACCACAATCAACCCAAATTCCTGTTCTATTTTGTTTATATTTTTTATTGAGAACAATCGCCTCTCGATAATTCCAATTATCAACATCCTCATATCTCAATTGATGATGAGAGATCTCTAATGGATTGAGGAGACCAGCGAATTTCAATCGTTTCTGCATGGGAAATAATTGTTTTCTCAAATATTGAGGACATTCGAGGTATTGGAGAATTATGATAAATAATTGATTGGGATCATCGTTGTCGACAATGATCGTTTTACTTTCAGAGAATTCATCGAAAATTATTATTTCATTCACACAATATATTGCTGCTGTTCGAGCTATTTGTCCAGCTACATAACTTCTCAATTCAGGCGATTGCGCATTTGCTAATATCGAACCAGGAATTGCAATGGAAATATGTAATTTAAATTGATCCACCACATCCTTCTTCTTCACTAAATTCAGATGTTTCTGCTTCTTCTCTTCTTTAATTTGATCGAACTCCTTCTTCAATCGAACCAATTTCTTCTCATGTTTCAATTTCTTATGAAGTCGACTCTCATCAACTTTCTTAATCCTTCCTTTCTGTTTATCTACGTGCTCCGCCATATTTAACAAGAAACTATATCTAAAAACCAAATTACCATGTTTTCTTTTAATTTTCCATTAAACTTAGAATTTAAGTGAATTATTTCAATTATTATTCAACCGGGGAGAAGATAAAAGAAATAGTAATAGTTCCAAGTGAGACTTAACACCTTCTCTATTAGGTTACTAATTCTAATTAAGTTTTCGATTAATTGATGCTCATCAATTATTCTCATTCTTTCATAATTCGACTAACTTCATCTTTTGGTCGTTTAGTATTTTTAGTTTATCTTTCATAGAGAATTGTGAGTTCATTGATTTTAAAATTGTTTAATTATTCTATCATGTATATGTTTAACTTACATAAAATATTGATGATGGAATTATTTTGAAATTAATTTACGGAATAATGCTAGAACAATTTTTACAAGAGTCATTTATATATCTCTGATACTTAAATCGATCTATAAAACTGCACTTAATACTAACTGCTAATATCACACCCTTCTCCTTAATTATTACGGTAGCAGATAAATACATATATATATGATTATTATAAAAATGTTCATATAACTATTATTCTAAAAATACAACTCAATTATTAGAATTTCTTATCATAGAAGTTATCATGAAAGTCATACCAGATTCACTTCGTCGGATTACGGAGCGGAACTAGAGTTAGTTCCTACGGAGAAATATCATAAAGAAGATGAGTTCCTCTGTGTACGGAGAAAAATGGATGAGTTCCTTTCTGAAATATTGATAGTGGGTGAGTTCCTCTCAAAATTGCAGTAAATTAAGCGTTTTTTCACAGAGTGAGTTTCACTCCGAAATTAGAGTGATTTCTACTCCGAATATAAAAAAGAGAGTTCGAAAAAAATATAGAGAGTATAGACTCACCTTAGGTGAGTTACGCTCCTAGATTCCACTTGATCAAACTACAAACTTTTTTTTATAGGAGCCTTCAAACCCGATAATCATATTTTTAAATATCTTCTAATCATTATTATTAGGATAAGGAAATTAAAGTTTTTCCGATTATACTTGTTCTAGGATAGGGACAGAAGGTGAATTATGAATTCAATCGAATAGAAGAGAATAGAATCAATCGAATGTTCATCGAACAAGAGAATTTAGATCATGTAGAAAGTTAGATAACCATTGAGCATTTACTGCGGATGACATGTATACAATAAACGACGTTATTTATTCGAAAGGGATGGTGAAGGATGTTTGCGATAAGCAAAGAATTTATTATACAATGAGAGTTGACTGTCTCCTGAATGTACGTCCTTCAATGTAAACATTGTGAGAGAGGGACGAAAGAGAGAATAAACAAATTTGAATTAACATTTCAGCAAACGAAGAAGAAATCTGTTAAATAACATAAGTTCCTCATATTTCATCTAGCTGTCTGGGCGAGATGACGAAGTAGAAAGAAATTGGCGAAAATGAATAGAATTGTGAAGCATCTTCTGCCTTTGAAAATGAATCAAAAGAAGTTACTTGAAGTGTCTAGTGTTTCTTTCACAAGTTTGGCATATGACAAAGGAGATACGAGTATTCCGTTGACTAATGAAACAATTGGTGAGAGATTTCAGAAATCATGTGAATTATATAGAACGAAAGATGCCATTATAACTAAGATTGATGAAAAGCGATATACTTACGGGGATTTATGGAGTGCTACAAATCGACTAGCTAAATCATTTCTACAAATTGGCTTAAGAAATGGAGATAAAGTCGCTATCTGGTCACACAATCGATACGAGTGGACAGTTGTCCAATTTGCATGTGCTCGAATCGGAGTGATATTAGTTAATTTGAATCCGGCCTACACCAAAACTGAATTACAACATTCGTTGAATGATAGTGAAGCTTCAATTCTACTTTATTCCGATACATTTAATGGTCATGATACTTGTCCGTTGATGATGAATATTCATAAGAAATCTTCGAATTTAGCTCAGACAATTTCTCTCGATAACGAATGGGAGGATCTTCTCTCATTGGGAACTGATATCCAAGACGAAAGTTTAAGGAAAGTTGAAAAAATATGTAAATGTAACGATGTTGCTAATATTCAGTATACATCTGGTACTACAGCACCATCGAAAGCGGTAGTGTTGACTCATAAAAATATTTTGAATAATGCTCTTTTCACCGGTCTCAATATGAAATTTTCTACTGACGAAAAGATTTGTTTGCCCGTTCCTCTCTTCCATGCATTCAGTATGGTACTCGGAATTCTTTCTTCCACTTTATATGGTTCCACCATAATCATGCCATCACCTCAATTTGATGTGGCGTCAACAATAAAATCAGTTTTCGACGAACGTTGTACTGCTATCTTTGGGGTGCCGATTATGTATTTAGAGCAATTGACAAGTCCCGTATTTCAATCCCATTATTATTCGACGGTGACGAAAGCGATAATTGCTGGTTCCGTCATTCACGAAGAATTATTAAAGAGGATAGTGGAAGAAATGGATATTCGACATATCATGAACAGTTATGGTTCAACTGAAAATTCTCCTCTCGTAACTCAATCTGATTACGATTCTCCTCTCTCTATTCAATTGACAACTGTTGGTCGAATTCAGCAACATCAGGAAATTAGTATACAGTCAAAGGAAGAGTCAGGACGTATCATTGAACGGAATAAAGATGGTGAAGTTTGTGTACGAGGTTATTCCGTCATGAAAGAATATTTTCATGATGATGAAGCAACAACGAAAAGTTTCGATGAAAATAATTGGTATCATACAGGTGATATGGGTTCCATGGATACAGAGGGATATATTCGCATATCTGGTCGTTTAACTGATATCATTAAAATTCATGGAAAGGAGATCGATGTTGAAACGATTGAGAATAAACTATTGTTAATCGATCAGATTAAATCGGTGGAGGTTGTCGGAATTCCTACCGAACAACCAAATCATGAAGAAATTATGGCATTCTGTATTTTGAAAGAAAAAATTTCTACGAACAAATTGCATGAACACTGTACACGCCTTTTAAGTGCCAACTCAATTCCCAAATATTGGCAATTCATTGAACAATTCCCTTTGACCACCAGTGGCAAGGTGAAAAAAGTTGAGTTGAGGCGTATGGGCAAGGAAATCCTTCAAGGAAAATGAATGTACATTTTCTGTCAACAACTATGACAATAAGTTCTGATCATTAATAACAATTAAACACCTTTTTTTCAAACTAAACTTATAAAACTATTTTCTTATTTCTTCCAATTTACCAACTTCCACATTTCGGTTCATTTTCTTATCAAATGTTGTCTGTGTTGTCCCATGTTATAAATAATTATTAATTGTCTTCAAATTCGCGTTAATAATGATGTTGATGAGTTTATCCATTCATTTAGGTTTGATTATAATCTAATTCAACTTTATATTTATTCGTATATTCCTTCAGCTATTTAAGTCGATTTGTTACTATTAACAAATGGAAATTCTGTTAGATATAATGGAATCTATCATTTTCATTCTATCATTTTATTTTGGAATCAATATCATACTATAGGGATCGGAATCCCTATAGGGTAAAGCGTAAAGAAAATCAATAAAAGAAGAAAAATTGTTACTGGAAATAAAATCACGACCACGAGACAACCCATCCCTCAGATGAATAGGAATAAATGTGCTTCCAAATCTTCCCTGGATATGGGATATTGTAAAACATAATATTGACAGAAAAATTTTGCACAACTGTTGAATTGTTCACATTCTGCATATGTCGATGATGAAAAGAAGATATGTTAATATCGGAAACGAGGGACAAATACCTCTTAACGATTAACAATGGGAAAGAAGAGATGTCCATTAATTAGAACATAAATGCTCGATTGAAAGGACGTTGACATCCGAGTAAGATGTGGCAGCACCGATTGTATGCTCTATCCAATGGAGGTCATGGACTGTAAGGAAAATGAGATAGATGCCTAAATTCCATAAAAATCCTTGCAAAATGTACGAAATTGTTGGATTTTCAAGTCGATTGAGAATATTTTACATCGATGGTGAAAGGAATAAAATGCTCGGATAAATTTTGATCTAATTTTATCAATGGACGATGAAGACTTCAAGCGATTATCGATTCTACATCTGAGGAAAATTAGATCATTGTAGACTATTTCACGAAGTTCCAAATAACGATGTAAGATGGTTCGATTAGTTAGGAGTTTGGACTTTCTGGTGTTACATTCAATTCCACACAGGCTCATTCTTCTCACTACTACATCATAAACCGTTTTCAGGTTTTTTGATGAATTAGCGAGGATGACTATACCATCAGAATATGCAAGAACTGCGAGATAATTATAGTTTTCCGATGAAAACAAGAATTGGTTATTGCAAGGAATTAATACATAATGAAGTATTTTCCCAAATATCCAAGGGGCGAGGATGGAACCTTGACGTACGCCTTTATTGATTGCATATTCGTTTCCAATATGTCCATTGATTTTTATTCGACCGGTGGAACATATGTGGAATATATATTACCATAGTTTAAACGTCCTTCATGCTCCCTTAATTCATCAAAACTTAATTGTCGAATTGTCGATTAAGTGATTTTTGAATATTCAAGTTGACTATATTTTGAAATTTCTATTAAAAATGGATTGTAAAAAAAAGTAGAAAATGAAGTTAAATTGTTTTATGGAAAATTTTAAAATCGATTATCGTGTCAAAATTAAACAAACCGCAATTTAGTATTTCTTAACAATTCTCTAACAATCATCCTTTAAAATAATATGGTTCGTTGTTTAGGAAACTTGCTAGGAATATCCCGCAAATTCTGAAATAATTCATATCAAGAGTTTTAGAAATTTCGAGTCTAAAACTGTTCATCTTTATGTATTGAACTTACACTGTACAAAGACATTGTGAACTTTAAAATATAATAATAATAATAAAATCAAGTTTTCGCTTTAGATTTTAAAGATCACTAAAACTTGATATTGGTAAGACTTTTGACTTCACAATATAAACATCTCCTGAAGTCATTATTCCACTTCCAATAATTATATTTTCCAGAATGATCAAACGGAATTATCAAATTCGACAATCAAAAAATGAGATTTGTACGTTACTTATTATCGACTGGTTCATTCTTTTATATTTTAAAAATGTGATCAAACTTTAAATACTAATTTGATATTTATCAACTGCGGATAACAAGTTACAGTTTCAGTTAACCATTTCATTTTCAAACTAATATTTTTCAATATACTATCCACATTCGATTATTGAAATAAATGTAAGAATGTGCTTGGAATAAATATAATGACAATAAATCTATGCATACAAATGTGTATAATATAAATTTGTTCAAGAATTTCAAAACTCTAAGAGGGTTCATGTAAACTTTATACTGTAAACTTTACTGTGTAAAGTAAGATTAATTAGAATTCAACAGTTTTCTGATTGTCTTATCTCTTATTTCCCTCAGACTTCAAGTAACACGAATTATTTTAATATCAAATACATAGTTATATCTGCCTCAATTTTTCATTCCGAACTTTCTCTTACTGTTTGTATTTTTATGCAACATCTCTTACACTTTGTATGAATTGTTTGATCCTAATGAGAATTTAAAGAATAAACCAGTAATATTATTTTTTTGTTATTTATATTTCTACTTAATGACTTTTTTGTTCTCGAGTTACTTGCACAAATGGTATATGTTTGAACTGGCGCACTGACTGAACACCAACAGGAAAGTTTAAGCGTAATATTCAAATTTTTTTTGGTAAGAATTATTATAGTTTTTCATAGAAACTTCAAACTATCATTTTTCCTTTTGAGACAGCTCGAAACTTTAAACAATTAAGTTCGGTTTGTCTTAACGGTATCAGTCGTCATTCTTACTTTTTCATTCATCTCCAACTATTCTTTCATTTCAATCTTCTCATTGTTGACACGTCATCAGTTTAAGCGATCCACATATCCGTCTATATTAACAGCTAATTCGAATTTAATCAGAAATGCTGTTCCAACTGAAAGAAAGCAAGATCAATTTTCTGAGGGAGACTGCACTTTCTCAACTTTCTTTTCATACCAAGTTCATCCACATGTTCAACACATTAGAGCAATTTGTTACGCAAATAAGAAACATTCGGATAATCGATACGAGATCAATTCGATTCATTCATGGATTGTATAAGTTGAAGATATTTATGGAGAGATTTAAGAAGGAGGACGTGTTCCTACGGTTACGGAATGACATAGGTGACAACAGACAGAGATTAGATTATCATCTAGTCACCCAGTTGAATAAAATTACCGTCAAATTTAATCGATTTATCGACCATTGTTATAGTAAAACACCGGTACGGGAAGAAGTGTTGAAAAGAGAAATAGCTGAAGTTTCTATTTTAAATTTGCAAACAAATAAGAAAAATATTTCGGTTTTTAGATAAAGTTAAAAATGAATGAATATAATTTAGGTTCGTTAAGGCGTCGACTTGGTAGCAACGAGTTACTTTTCCAGATACAACTCCTCTATCACTTGTTGCGCTTCATTTTACTCAAACTAAACATATGCTACATATTGATTGGATGTCATCAAGACTTAAAAGATTTAGTGAGATATAATTGGGAACGAAATTATGGGTTGATTCAGAAAAATTTCTCTCGATTCGTTAAGACGCAAGAGGCTCTTAATCTTTACAAATGTATTACAATCAATCTATGCAAACCATGGTTAATGCACGAGGAGCATATACAGCATGCTATTCGATATGAACAACGTTCAGAATTATCATGTGATCCGGGAAATTGTAAAGCGGAGACAACTGATAGAATGAAACGTAATGACGAAATGGTGAAGAAGGTCGTCAGTGAAACATTAGAATCGCTTGTTGATCAAGTATGTACGGAGTTTTATGGGAAACGAACAATCAAAGCCGTAGGTAATAAGAAGGTCAGAACTTTACGAATGTTATCATATTAGAGATATCTTCCAAATTTTCGATTGGAAAAAAGAAGACTAAACATTTTAATAATAATATTCTCAATAATATTCTTAATAATATTCTTATAATAATTTTAATGATAGTTCTCATAATCATTTTCATCATAATTCTCATAATTATTCTTATCATTATTTTCACAACAGTTTTCATAGTCGTTCCATTGATTATTCATTGATTTTAATAGTGAATTTACACGTTCAAATAAATTTCTTCTTTCAATTAAAAACGATTCGTTGATTGAAATGTTATTCCGAATAGAGTTTCGTTGTAATTTTATTGTGCATCGCGTCTTTGAATAATGATATTTTGCGTTTCCGTTTATGAAACATTTCGTATCGTTTTCAAAACTTTCTTTCGTTAGAAATAAAACAATTAAATATGCAGAAGAAAATCGCAAATAATAATGATAAATAAAGTTGGCTGATTAATGCTCTTATGCGGTTTTAAATGTTGAATGAGCGAATAATTCAACTAGTTCATTAACAATGCTGTTTTAGCAATTCATGAGCAATTCCATATTATACTAATCCGTATTTGCGGCTACATTTCTAACCATGACCGCTTTCGTCTGAAGGAGCGTTTGACGTTATCCAAAAAAATTTTATCAGGAAAAGAAAATTCAATTAACTGTTCAAAATTCTTGAATTTCTCTGACAGATTCTCATTAATAGAGACGTTAATCTTATTACCTTCTTCCATTTTTCCGGATCCTTATAATTTGATCTTGCATTACTTTCATTATATTGCTTTACATCGATGAAGCGTAATAATCTTATTTATAATTATTGCATATATATTTTGTGCTTTGTTCGATTGGTGAGATTTAGTTGAAAAGAAGCAGTTCAAGACCCGAGTAAAATATAAATACCTCGAATCATTCAACTCATTTCATCATCGTTGCAAGTTTTCTCTCTTAAATTGAAATTATTATGATCATTATTATGG
The DNA here is from genome assembly GCA_023231475.1 of Seison nebaliae. NCBI lineage: Eukaryota > Metazoa > Rotifera > Pararotatoria > Seisonacea > Seisonidae > Seison > Seison nebaliae. The sequence continues at coordinate 1,986 of JALJEE010002995.1, read as the reverse complement.
ATTACTATGGGTTCTTTCTACTAGTTTCTATCTGTGAACACCGAAAAGTCATTAACATCATCTCTTGATCATACATATAATAGAATAGTTCGGATGATGATCGGTAAGAATTTACGTTTAATATTTATTTCAGAAGTTATCTTTTCTTCTTTATAATTTACCCCACGGCGATTCGACTTAAATTAGAAATGTTTAAAAAATGTTCAACGATTTAAAAATCATAAAACATTTTTAACCATTCGTAACTATTCCGGAACCTGACTATTCCTTACTTTTTCTTACTCCCATTCATTGCGGATTGGCCAAATTAGGATTTTAAGTAAATGAATATTAAAATGGAGAACGGTAAATGATCAATAAATGAAACTAATGAATATTCAAATTTTTAAATAATAATTTTTTGGAATTTTATAATAAACAAAAATTGTTCAAACCAGGATCACAAATCGGTTGTCGCGGCCACAACTCGAAGTACTGACCACTATACTATCACAGTCGAGATACTATTCAAATACATATATTTCAATAAGGACTGGAAAATATTTTATCTCCTGCATCAGAACACATTATAGCAAAAGACCAATAACACACAATTACCTACGTATTAAACGATAAATGGTAAATTGAGAGGAAGATGAATATGAAATAAGAAAAGTTGTTCTTAATTCATTGAAGTCTCCTTATTCCAAAATAGATTTGTCCATGAAACGGAACTGTCAGGAACAACATTTGTTCCATACGTTATCATTTTTCAGTATATTAATTGAAGAAATGCAAACTGAAGTGAAAAATAAAATCATGTATACATAAAATCTATCTAAATACAATAAAATAATCAGAAACATTACCATCTACAACCAGCTACACAAATCGTTAAACATTAATAGGATTCTCGATTATGATGATTCATACGAATTGTATGATTCATATGTATGATATACCATAAAAGTGAAGATCAAGCAAAACAACATTTTAAATAAAATAATAAGAAATAATAGTTAATACCGAAAATGTCATAAAATAACGTTCAATAAGACTCGTTGTTCAATTTCGTTTGGTTTCAAACAGCCATCTTACTATCCGTCACAAACTTCACATATTTCATTAAAACACCTCTAGATTTTCGGTTTACAATAAAAAAAATCTTCTAATACTTCTAATAGTAGTTCTAATAGTATGTCGGTGTCTCGATGACGAGCAGGACCCCTGTCCGCCATTCAAGATACTGTGGCAACACCACAATATCTCACTCGAACAATTCCACTCCATTATAAATTCAGAATATTACTCTAGTAAGTGTCTGACTCATATAGCAATGAGACAGGTTATTGGGAGGCACAATTGTTTCATGATTCACCTAATTAATTTCGTTAAGTTTCATGGAGGTTCTATGGTGTAGCGGTAATTTGAAAATGAGGTTTACGCATATTAAAAAATTTTAATCTACTTATCTTTCGAAAAACATAATTAAAAATCAGGTCCTACCGAGATTCGAACTCGGGTCGCTGGATTCAAAGTCCAGAGTGCTCACCGCTACACCATAGAACCTCTATTACACTTAAATGTAGCGAGAATTTTCGTCAACCCACATTTTCAACTAACGATACTTCACGGATATCATATCTGTTTGTAGATAAGTATGTTCCGATTTATAATAATTTATTAATTGTCTTGTCCATGTGAAAAGTGTATCCAACGGCAATTATGATTCGATGAGATTGGAGAGGAGAGTGATAATTCGACTAGTGAGTTAGTGGATAGAAAGAAGTGTAAAAGGATAGTTTATTAAAGTTGAAAAATGATAGGAAGATAAGAATATGTTTGAATATAAAATGATAAATTAAATTATAAGTTTTGAATAATTGGTTGATGTGGTGGATATGATGAATTGTATTTATAGAAATATAGTAATTAATCACAGTGAACTGTATCAAGAACTTCTGTTAACACATTAGGGTGTGCCAGATAAGTTTATAGAAAGAATAT
>JALJEE010002988.1:0-40563 GCA_023231475.1 Seison nebaliae | reverse complement strand
ATCGAACCATCGCCAATTTGTCACCAACAAAAGTTCTAATTTCATTTTGTTTTATTTTTATAAATATTTCATTTCAGTTGAAGAGTATCAAAGAACAATGGCAATCTATTCGGAATACTTGGGATAAATAATTTCATTCTTTAATTTGTTTTATCAAATTTATTTTATTTTAATTTTAATTCATATCGAAATATTTTATGCGAATAAATTTCTTTATTTATTCTTTTTTTTTATTGTAAATGTAAATCCCTGTAGGGTATTTGATAAATAAAAATTAAAAATTCACGACGTTGGTCGTTGGAAATTAGTTCAGAACACCTTGGTATATGATTTTTGAGATTGTCGGGAACTAAGTATTCGAAGGAGATATGAGTGTTACAAATTTGGATTAAACGATAATAAACGATTGTTCTCTCATTCATCTAAATATTTCAGCTGTATTTCAGGAAATACCAACGAATATCCATTGTGGCTTCGTTGAAAATGTAGATCTGTAAATTTGTTTTTTAGGATCGAACAGCAACAGCAATATTTTACAACAATTTAAAAATTTTTTAAATTATATTTTTAAATATCTCAAAAAAGAATTATCTCAACAAGTTCTTCATGAATACCGTAGCATAGCATGGAAACTTTCCTTACTGTTACTATATAACACTATATCATCCACATATAATCAGCATATCCGCATATTATTCTACACATTAATTTTTTCTTTTCTCCTTTTTCGAACTGTCCATTGATATAATACTCTCTAAAATGCTGTTCATATTCCCACACTTCCAATCCGGAATTGCATTTTATATATATTTTTTTTTTGATTCGAAATTTTATTCGGGGCAAAGAATTTTGAAATGGAAGTTATTGGGTATTGGGAAGTTATTAGGATAATGATTGACCCAACAAAATGAATAAGTACAAAATCGGTTATTTTGAAATTCACGAGAAATAGCTCCTAAATAACAAAAGGGGAAAATATGACTTATTCCCAATACTGAACATGAAGGCTCTATTAAACGGACGCCTACATCCAAATAATGTTCGTACAAATAGATTGTAGGTTTTATCTAACGATAACATTCATCTTAATGTAAATGCAACAGATCCTAGAAGACTAAAGAATCAGAACAAAAAGTTTGAAAAGGTTTTAAACGGACATCCAACAAAATGTACTTACATTTTTATCTACACTCGTGGATGACTTTGTTTGATTATCAATTTCACACCCGAAGAATAAGGTACTTGTCAAGCTGATATTCCGAAATTCAGCATAAGTTATCGAAAAAGTAATGTTACACAAATTTCGAAGGATTACATGTAATGATTCCTTGCTTGTGGTTCTAGATTGGTTGCGGGTAATCATTATATTTAAATGAATGTGATCGGATAGAATTGGAATTTATTGGTCAGAAAGATAATATTAATAAAGAAAAGAATAATAATGAATCATGTAAAAAGGAATGTTCCCTTTATATCCCCAAACTTTGGGGATCGCATGTTCCATTATTTAAAAAAACTAATAAAAAGTTTCTTCAACAAAAGTTTTTAGTGATAAAAACTTATAAAAACTTTTTAGGAAAAAAGTTTAAACTAAAAACTAGTTTTTACTGTCACCCTAGTTCATATCGCTCATATGCTTGCATTTTGGTTCTTTGATTAAGAACCAACTTGTCTATTGATTTCACTATTAGCATAGTGAACACCTCAAAATTATAAGTAATATTTGAATATCGGCCACCAATCAAGTTCAGTTTATAAATATAAATTAAATAAAACTATTTATTCGAAATGACTTTTCATGATAAAATTTAAAAAATTATTTATCTAACTAGTCAATAAACTAGTTAGTTGAGAACATGAAATTAATAAAATTATCGGTTGTTCATATAGACTGGTTATTCTAACTGGCAAGTTGTGACGAAAACGGAAGAAAAGGATAAAGTAACGGGAAATTTACAAACTCGCGACGCTGTAGAACGGACGGAAAGTTAAAATGAGACAGTTATTTTTCATTTCGGAGCAGCAGCTTTCGGATTTTGTCCTTTATCTTCTTTTGCTTTCTTTAACGCATCTCTTTGTTTTTTCTGCATTTCTAAACGTTTCGCATCCTGTTTGCTCTTCGTATCCTTTTTCTTCATGGGGAGAAACTTCAGATTCAAATTAGAGACGATGTCATGCCATTTATGTTCAGTAATTTTCACTGTTATATTGGTAAAGAGTGGTTGGAACCGAATCGATTTCACTTCATATTTAGTCCGATGTAATCCATCGTAGAAGAAACGATCAACTTTTGATTTTAACATTCGATGTCTAAAAAAATATACAGAGCCGAATATTTTACGTTTCTACAACAGAGAAATTTTACAACAAACCGGTTAGGATTATATTTTTCACTTTCTTTTTTTGAATGTTTAATCATTTTATATCGTGCAATATCATTCGGATATCTAGATATGTCAGTTCCTAAAATTTGACGAACTCTGAAAAGATAAAAGTTTAATGAATGGAAAAAAAATGATAAGAAATAATAAACCGAATATACAAATCGTCATCTTCGCCACCCCAACCCCAATATTCATTACTGAATCCGTTAGTACCCATAAATTGATCATCACTGAAAGCAGTTCCACCTCCAAATAATTGCGAATAAGAAAGTCTAAACAGAACGGGCATAAGTTGGGATTTATATATCGTCCTAATATTTTTTAAAAATTGAACCGATATTTATATTTGTCGATTGCAACCGTCAAATGTCTAGGATATTTTCCACAAATATAAAGATTTCGATCATCTTCTGGAATAAGATCTACATCGTGAAATATGAAGCAGTTGATTGAAGGATCCATTCGTTTCATTTCGATGAAACCGATATTGAACAACATTCCTCGATTAAACAGACTTCCTGCCATCTGTTCAACTAAAACGATTGAATAATCTAATTTTTGTTTCCTCAAAAATGGATGCATATGTTTTAAGAAAGAACGTAGATGTTGATCTCGATTTCTATAACAAATTATTATGGCAATTTTTATTCTTTGACGACAATAATTCGGCCAATTTCTACCACCTCGTTTTGTTAAATTCCTTTCGTTCTTCAATAATTCATCCCATGTCTTAGGAGTTAAATTAACAGTTAATCTTCCTGTTAAGTTTTTGGGAACGGCAGGACAATCGGGTGTGTTGGAATCATAATTTTGAGGTTGTGCGTAAACTTTCATTAAATTTGAACCGTTTTTTTCATAAACATTATCTGATATATTGACCAGTGACAATAATTGATTAAGTTGAGGACGCACTTTCGAATATTTTGTCTTTTTCAACTTGTAAACGAAAGTTTCAGAGTTTTTCACTTTAATCTTTTCCCATTCCACGGAGGAGCTTCCTTTGAATTTCGAATTTTTTGTTTTTAAAATATTCGTCTTCAATTTTATGGATAATGAGGTAAAATTACCTTGATAATTGTCAGATTTCTCTAATATTTTTATATTGTTATTGTATTGATGATCTGTTATGAAGATGAATTAAGGACATAAAATGAATGATATGTTTAACCGATAGTCTCTCTGGTAACAAAAAGATAAGTGACATATTGAATTGGAAGCAGTATGAGGAAGACGAGTAACCATTTTTTTGATCGAGTCATTGGAATGAAGTGAAATCTTAAAGAATCCTTGCAGAAATAAACAATCGCTTTTTCGGAAACCTCTCAACTTCCTTCTCGTCACATATCGAATGTTTTTGAAATCATTAGTGAAGGGAAATTGACAAGAAAAAATCTCTGGAGAATGATATTTGTTAGAAATTTTAAATTACAATTTATTCTTTCGGTAGATAATCAGTTGGAAAAATTATGTCATCAACACAAATTTAATCGAATGAATTTCTTTTATATTAATTTTTAAAAAAATTATGATTATGGACAATATCTCTTCAGTATTTCAACCAATTACATCTATCTAGATTACCGTAAAACGAAGTTGTTTTTCACCGCATCAAAGACATTGTTAAGAATCATTTGATAATAATAAGAATTTTTAATCCAAACGGAACTTTAGCACAAAAGTCGGAACGTGGTGGTTATTGGTAGAACTTCATCTCTTTTCATATGTTGGTTGAATAAACAATTAACTAATAAATTAAAAAAAACGTATTCTGTGAAGAAAGGAGAGAAAAATGTTTGTATGGAGAGTAATATTTCTGATTTAATAAAGAGCAGTTTAGTCAGGAATGGGGAAATAAATTTTCTGAAAAACTCATAGTTTCCAGAAGAAAATGCTTCTCACTTTTGCAAATCGTGTAACCACATACACTAGCAATATATAATTATAATAGCAATCATATAAATCTTTATCTTTCTATGCATTTATTAGTTCACATTAAACAACACATACTCCAACACTTTTCCCTACAATTTTTTGGCTTCTTCTTTAAATAACACCTTTCAAGTTGTCCCCGCTATGTCAATCAATAGACCAAAGGTGAAGTGATTTCTTTGAAAAGGACATTGAGAAAAGGACGGGATAATATTCTTGAACATACTAATGAAATTTGAGTTGTTCTACATCTCTTCATAGGAAATGTGCAGTGCATACATGCATATGCACAAATTTCAATGTTTATTTGTGCAATATGCAATAACTTACTTTTCATAAGGACAGATGTGTCTATTCTTTGTTGAAGAATTTCATTATTCTGCATAAATGAAAAATGAGAATATTTACAGTTAGACAATAAACATATAATAATTGTACGTTATAATCAACATTCTATTCGACAACTATCTTAATCTGTCGATAGACATTTTCTATCAAACCGCTGGTTCTAAACCAGTGATTTTTGAAGAAAATTACATTGAAAAATTTATAATAAACATAGAAATGATACTAACAAACAATAAACATTATAAAACAGTAAGTTAAATACATCTTACGATTCTATTAATTATATAAATTATCTATGTCTTTCCATTTGAAATTTGAGACATTCTTACACTTACTTAATAATTTTAAAAAATGACCATCTGAATTTTCTAGTTAATGTCAATGTTTTCTCTTCAATGATTTAGTTTTCCGCCATACTATCATCAAATAATAATAATTAGGATATTATCGAGTTATTGAACATATCTCCGACGGATCGATGTTGTTGAGATATATGGAATTTACCCAACTGCATATAATTCGCGCTTTTATTAAAGATAGAGCGATTACATTGATATATGTTTAAAAAAACGAAAGAAAGATCATCTTGGAAGAAAGAAATATTTAAAATGAATGACAATTACGCCTTTCAGACCTCGTGCTTGACTTTGAGGTGGGGAATATCGGCCACTTAAAAAATGTTTGTTGTTTTCATTTAACTTAATGTGTTGTTCGAAATGTTAATGAAAAAGATTTGAAAACGTTTTATTATTCTAACGAAATTTTTAAGAAGGCGATAAAAAACCATTATATTTTTATTTTTATTGGAAAAAAATTTCTAATTCGCTTTCAAGCAAATCGCTCCTATAGTATAGGAGCGATTCGAAAAATTAATCAAAAATTTCTAATTCGACTATAGGACCTATAGTCGAGAAATTGAAAAAAATGGTCATTCATTCGATTTAATTAATAGTTTAAACCAATTCATTTTTTCTAATAAAATTAAGAAGAATTAGGAAATTAAAATTATATTATAGGTCCTTTAACTTATTTTAGTGAACTTATTAAAAATAACGTCATTAAAACTTTGCATTAACTCATTTGAGAAACATAATTGAGAAGTTTCCGTTTCAAAAAAAATTTAACACAAACTTGAAAATTTCTCAATTGAGTGGAAATTTGTGAATTGTTGAGAAATTCTTTCGATCTTTGTTTGATCTCATCGTAAAGTAGTAAAGGATTCACTCAAATTCTACAAGGACTTATAATTCCAAGATTTTGAATGTAAGAAGAATAAAATATGTGTTTTATGTTTTCACATACTCTTATAAATTTTGTCCACCTTCAACATTTTATAAGGAGATTGTAAGGAAACGTTCAAATTGGAAAATTAAACTGTTGAATAATAAATAACAATAGGACAACTTACCTCTTTTCGTTCATTTTTCGATATGAACGTAGAAAAAAAATTTTGACATCGACAGTGAACCTGTTTCTTTGGGAGTATTTTATCTCTCACATAAATTTTACCAACTGTCACCGTCATGTTCAATGTAAACAATAATCGAAATTATTATTAAATTCTTCTTTGGAAGTTTATCTCTCAACATTATAGTGAAACAATGTTTATCAACAGAATATTTAAGATCACATATGTCGAGCATTACTTTTGTCCACGAACTTGACTCGAATTAGTCCAAGAAATAAAACGGTTGAATTTTAAAACATTCAATGTGTTCCTTTTTCCTCGAATTCTTATGTTCTATGTGTAGGTAATTCTTATATAATTCTTCTGGAATAAACAATCACCGTATTAATGTTCAATCAACAAAAATTTTCATATTATTTTAATTCAAATTGTAAACAACTGATTTTTCATACATACAATACTTATGTTATGCACAATCTTTCTACAATGATATGATCATCAATTCAATATCTGATACCTGAACACTGAAAAATTATTAATATTTCAAACTAAACTACGTAGTTTAAAGCTACGCTAGTTGTCAAGAAGTTATTGATTTTTTCAACGAATGAGAAATTAAATAGTTTGTTCAACATTAACTATCGTATTACTTAACATACGAAATTAATTCACTAACGTAAGGGAATTGATTATATTTTTTTTTAAAGTTTCTTTCATGTCAATTTAACTGGAAATCCTTCTTATACTACAAACCAGAATTATCTATTTCTTAGAATTATCGTTGACATTAAAATGAAAAACGTTGTCTTCCAACTCGCTTAGTTTGGATTGCCAGAATTCTAATTGTTTTTTAAAGAGCAAATTATGCGGAATAAACCCAATCGTTTTTCTCCTAAAGTTCTTATCAAATTTTTTTCGTTCATTTCTGTTCGGCAACAAATGAAAATAATCTATGAATTAGGAAATGGAACTCTCCAACTCCTTGGCCTTTACTGGAGAGAATTCAATTCTTTCAAATTCATTCTCCTTCGACCACTCAACTTTATCTTCTTTATATGGTGAGATGAAGGAAGAGGTTATCATTTTTTCATTATCATTATTCTCCCCATAATCATAATTATAGTCATAACCATATGTATCATAAGAATAGCCTGTTTGGATTATCAAATAAAGAAAAAGTGAGAAATATTTTAAATGAACTGGATGCAGACGACTGTTCCACTAGAACTACATTGCTCATCGAAATGAAGGAATAAAATCATTTGAGAATTTAACATAAGACAACACTGCACAAGTAAATAATAATCATAATTCAATAAAATAAATCATTGAATATAAGTAGTACTCATAGAATCCATAGAAAACATTTGACACATGATTCCTAAAACTTACTTGCTGTCCATTCAACTTCATTTATAAAAAGTACCACTTCAATAATAATAACCGGTTAAGGTTTCAATATTTTACCTTCTTCATCGAATATTACGTATCGTTTCATTTATGTTAATATAAGAGATTTGTCCGAAATCCATACTAATTATCGATTAATTAACTGTAGGAAATAATTATTGAAAACATTTCTTTTCTATATCGATCACATTGGATTATTTCAATTCAAAATTAACCATAGTGACCTACAAATAATAATAGTACACTCTTATCTGTAGAGGAGGTGGAGAAGGAGATGATGAACGATAATATATCGGTGGTATAATGGATGATGGTGATAACAATTTCTCCATTTTTCTGTTTTTTAACTTGGTCACTGTCGTTGTTGATGGTAATCGATCGAGACGTGCATTCTTCATATTCCTTTTCGATGGACGACTATAAGCACGTCGTTTACGATTCTTCTTCCTCGGACGATTAAGACGAGATCCCGTTTGGAAATATGTCGCATCCAATAGATCGAGGATGACATTCTTGACTGAATGATATGAGACGAGTGGAACGTATCGTATTTATTTTGTTGTCTAAAGAAAATTTCGTCCATCGATCCGGATGTCTCAAATCCGTCGAATCAAAAACATCATTTGTTGAGAAGTCTCGTCAATTGACTATTGGTCGATTTATTCATAATTGTATTCTGAGATAAAATTGCATTTTGTTCATTTGGATAGAAATCGAATGATTCATCATCTTTTGATAATTTCTTATAACAATTTTGAAAACAAGACATAGCATTGAACATTAGTTGAATCAACAAAAAATTTCATATTATTTTAATTCAAATTGTAAACAACTGATTTTTCATACATACAATACTTATGTTATGCACAATCTTTTTACATTGATATGATCATTAATTCAATATCTGATATCTGAACATTGAAAAATTATTAATATTTAGACGTTAGTTGTCAAGAAGTTATTGATTTTTTCAACGAATGAGAAATTAAATAGTTTGTTCAACATTAACTATCGGATTACTTAACATACGAAATTAATTCACTAACGTAAGGGAATTGATTATATTTTTTTTTAAAGTTTCTCTCATGTCAATTTAACTGGAAATCCTTCTTATACTACAAACCAGAATAAGATATTTAATTTATGATGACATACATATGTACATAATTCCATACTTCTAAATTATTTCAGTGTTATCTTAATTTTTAATTTATGAGTTAAATCGATTTTATTTTTAATATTTATGTAATATAAAGCATATTTCTAGGCATTAGATGTGAATTTACGATTTAATCGTACTAATGATATAATATCTTCAATATTAATATTTATCAAACATTTTGACACTATGTATGCGTGTAAATCAAATAAGGCGAATCTGATTAATATGGGTCCACTCATAATTTTTGATGATTAAATATTGTTTCATATTTCTAATCGCTGCACAAAATGGTTTTTTGAGGAATAAATATTGTCTCAATTTTCATAATATTTAAATAAAATTATATTTATGATTCACCTTGTTATTTCACGGTACATTAAATGAAAAAAAATGACACCTCATACATATAAGTGTATTTTCGTATGATAGAGCAATTCGTGAATGCGAAAACGTAGGAAGTGTGCGTTATAAAAAATAGTATACTACTGTTGTGAGACAACTGTCTAGAAGGAAAGAAGCCTGAAAATATTTAAAGCGACATAATCACAAAAGATATATAAATCGAAGTTCTCTTCAGTAATGATAAGAAAATTTACGACAGGGATTTCTATTGATGTGAATGAATATGATAACCAGAATAATAATAACCTTCTTTCAAACAATTATATTCAATTATTCAAATTAGACATAATCGCTCTATAATTTCTTCCTTTTCAATTAAAATTAAACAGGTTAGTAGCTAGTGTTTGAATTACGTACAGCAATTTCGTACAGCAATTTTGTACATCAACATGTATAAATTAAATTTATTAAATTGTATGAGGATGTTTGTTTGCTTGTTATATGTGTAATGATCCTAGCGAAAACATCTCTTATATTAACGAAAACGTTAACTATATGTTAACCTAACATTTGGCCACAAAATACATAGGATATCATGGAATATTTCATCTTCGACTAGAATTGCTGACATAATTCTCCTCCCGACATATCAGGATCGTCCAATCTCGATGACTGTAATGGACGTCGAAACATTCCTTCCTCTCATTTAATGGCGTAGTCTGTTTCACTATACACGATATCTTATGCTTCAATGTTTATCTCCATCCTAATGATCACTCAAGGTTTTCCTCTTCTTTCTCAGAGACTATCTTGATGAAGCAATCGACCGACTTTGTAATTGGAGGGGACTTCAATTTTGATGTCAAGAAACCTCCATCCGCTACCAATCGCATTTTTCAATTTCTCTCATCAACCCGTTCCCATTTCATTGACTACAACTTCATCATTAGTGACATTAGTACTTCCGCAGTTGTCTGCGAAACAATTGATGATTATTTCCTATCTTCACTATCTGATCATCTTTTCGATGTCTATCTCACTTTAATGAACTCATCTCTCTCCCTCACACAACAGCTATCTCTAGTGGCAAATCGTTCGTCCTCCATAGCTCTCCATCGACGACGTTTCTCGCGCTCTCCAATTTTCAATTTTTCCTCTATCTCGCATCTCAAACGTCGTGATTCGCTGTGTTTTAAGAACTATCGGCACAATCCTTCTCAATCCAATAAGGCGTCTCATTTAGAGTCAGTTAGAATTATTCGTCGCTTGGTGAGAAAGTGCATTAGAGATCACTTTCACGATAAATTGAACACTACCTGTCTTTCTTCAAATCCTTCTAATATATGGAAGTTAACGCCAATTCCTCCTCCAACTTCACGATGTCTCCCATCCAGGAAGTACTTCAGCTCGTATATGTATCATAGTACAGTTGAACAATATGATTGTTCCAAACTACATGTCCATTTCGATTTTTTCACTCCTCGGGAAACGTTCGAAGCAGTCCTGACTCTTAACGGAATGAAGGCACATGGTTTCGATCACAATTATATCCGGCTAGTACAACATTCATACCTTCTCTTGTGATAGTAGATCTCGCAAATTCGATTTTTTCTCAACGTCAGTTCTCTTCCATTTCTTTTATCTTCAAGATCATTCCATTCGTGAAAGATTCCAGAGCAAGATCCCGATTTCAGATACTATATTTCTACATACGATTCTACTTCCTCACTACAAATCGAACGCGATTTCCCCGATCAATTACGGCAACTTATTGACACCGAGGAACATAATATTTTTTTCCCTTTTTTCATGTTTATTCCGACGGAAATTTTAACAAATAAATAATAATAATAATTTGCTCTATCATTTCTAATTTTAAATTAGTTTAATTTGTCCAAGGGTTTGTAATTGATACTCTTCCCAACTAGATCGTGGTTCTTGACTATGTGGATCTTATTAATGTTAGTTCTTTCAGAACCTTTCAGAATATCAGATCCAACATGAAAAAATGAAAAAATGAGGCTATTCATTCATGTATTGTAAAATGAGTCAGATGGACAATCAGGTGATGATTCTATCAATTTTTTATGTTTTTTGAATATGGTATAGTTATATATTTAACGATATGTAGTATTTAAACATATAAAATTAATCTTATCATAATTTTATTTAAGTTTTGTTTTAAAAGATTTTGAAAGCTGTGTGCTTAAAACAAAAGTATGTTGGGCTGATAATGGACTTGGTTTAATTATTCTGACCATTGTTATTTTGTCTTCCGGCTTGATTTTGGGCGTTATTGAATGCGTTGGCAGCCTGATTCTGTGCGTTGTTAAGCATTCCAGCTGCTTGATTCTGAGCGTTGTCCATTGCGTTATTTAAAGCATTTCCAGCATTGCCTTGAGCTCCCCCAAAAGCGTTTTGCATACCATCCTGAGCTTGACTTAATAATGCCTGTCCCTGACCCATAGCACGTTCACCGAGACTAGCTCTATTGTTAGCGTCATCGGCAGCTTCAGCTGCATTTTGGGCGTTTTGACGTAAGTTGCTTGCATTTTGTCGATGTTGACTATGACTTCTTGCTCGACCTATAAGAAATTTCAATAGTTTTTAAATATATTGAATAAGATGAACTTTGAGCTCCATTTTGGGCATTACGAGCGAAGTTCTGAGTAGCATTATGAGCTGCTGCGGTTGCTTGATCTACAGCATCATTGGCTTAATAACAAACGTTAAACTAGTGAGATGTCAATAAATAGGAACCCAAATTGGCTGCTTGAGAAGCGAAATTAGCTAAATTATTACTGGGCATCCTACAAAATTAAAATAAAATTCTAATAAGAAAAAAACTAAAAAAATAAAAAGTAAAAAACAAAAATAAAACTAAACAAAATAACACGACCTACCAAATTTTTTAATTTATAGGCAATTGGACCCTAAGAAATTGAATTGAAATCTAAAAAAAGTAATTGAAATTCGATTTGATTCAGATTGTTTCGGATTTTTTACTACTTCGACTAAAACTAAATTTCTTTCAGAAACCAAAATAATTTTATGAGATAATCGATATTTTAAATTTAAAGACATTAAAAGAGGAATAAATCTTTATTCATATCAGAACACTGTGAAATAAATTGGAATGAAAAAATAAAACGACGGAGTATATTCAAAATTTTTTTTATTCAGTTTTCTTTTCATATCCCCAGAAATTGTTGATTGAGCGAAAATAACCGAAAAATGGATCTAAACTCGTCAAATTAGGAAGATAGGAAGATATAGTAGTTTGTTGATTATTCTTCGATTTGTCGTAGATGAGAGTAAGAGAACTATTTTCATAATGATGATAGATTTGTTTTATCATGAAAATTAACATATCCGCTGATTGCCAATAACATCCATGAGATTGTACTGCAAACAGATATTCATTCATATATTCGATAGTTGATTCTTGTAGAGAATAATCGATTCGATTGCCTTCGTTTAACTTCCAAGTAAAATATTTGTTATCCTCATTAACATTCGTATTAGTTTGTGAGATGTTTGGAAGACTCTTCAGTCGCCAGTTAGTTATTCGATTTTTCACTTCTTCTGTCACTTTCATGAATTCGCGATGTAATTTCTTTCCTCCATGTTCGTCATTCAATTGTATGGGTGGAATATGTTGGAATTCTTTTACGATTAATGGTTCGATTCGATAAGCGACGGGATCGAACGGATGGAATATATTGTAAATATGTTTACATGTTGGAAGAGTCTGAGATTGGGAGATGTTAGTGAGTCCTCGAAGTGAAAGAAAGAGTGCAATCGGACTGCCCATAGCAATGAAGGAGAATGGTTTAAATTTCAAAATTAAATTTTTGTTATTTTCGATGTCCATACCGAAGAGTGCGACATTCTTGAGAACATTAAACATAGATATATCAGCAATATCGTTCGGATGTTTAAGATGTTGAAGTGTGAGGACATCGAATGTGATGATGGATCCTAACGAATGACCAACAATATGAATTCGTCCCTTGAACGAACTATGACGTCGTTTGAAGAGCATATAAAGACGATTCATTTCTTTGATGACGTGAAGAATGATTTGATGAGAATATATTGGATTCATATAGAAGAGAATATCGATGAGTGTATGATTAGTATAATCACGAAGGAATGGAATACTTGGTAATGTGCAACGTGCTAAACGTTTATCTATCGATTCTTTCTTATCTTTACTATTTCGATGATGATCATCATTCTTGTGCAATTGTTGATGCCAATGAATTGGAATATATTCAATTCTTCCAGAAATCGATTCTTCATTATTGAAAGTGAAATTTTTTATTAATTCATTTGTACACAATCTCATATCTTCCGTACATTCGACGAGTGATCGAAAACGAATATCACATCCTTCACCAATTCCATGAACAACGAAAATTAAATGATCAATCGGTTTCTCATAACAATCGTTCATTATTAATTTGGACATATCCGTCGAATTTTCCATGATATGATTGATATTCCTCGACATTTGACGATATGCAAGAAATTCTCCTTGGAATGTATCAGCTGAAAATTGTGAAGGCATATCACATCCTTCCGCATTCTGTCGATGGGCAGATCGTGAAAATAATGTGATATAATGATTCATTTGATTAGGAGAATGTAAAACAATGGAATCGCCGTTAGAAAGATTCATTCGATTATTCCATCGATTCATGTTCACACAATCCTGATAAAGTAATTCAAATCGTTCAGCCAACTCTTCCGTATATGGTGACCATAATCGATCTGTATGTCTCCGATGATACCACGAACCACGTCGAACTACCGAAGCTGTTAACAATTCGATATTATTCTTATTCTTTTCTTCATCTTTCACATTTTTACTATTCTCTCTTGAAAGTTGTCTATTTTTCTTATCCTCCACTTTCGATGATTGTTGTTCGTGTGAAATGTTGAATGATGCTGATTCTATATCCATCAAATCTTCATTATACATCGATTGAATTTTTGAATTATTCACATTCATATATCTTTCCGATTCCTTCATACTTTCCGTCATTTTTTTTGGACAAACCGATTCATAAGGAAATGGTCGATGATTCGCTAAATCGGACCATTTCCAATAAATCGGATGACGTTCTCGAGCATCTATCCACACATCATACAAACCACCAACAACTGATGCAATCAAATCATTCTTCTTCTCACTCCATCTCACACCCTCTGGTAATTTATAAAATTCATCTGTCGTATCCATTGTGGATAAATGATGAACTGATTGAGAGACGTGTAATGGTTTATTGTCTTGTGGAAGTTTCTTCGATTTCTTCTTTACATTCTTTTCCATTCGATAACGTTGAAGAAGACGATAAGCTTTTTCTAACCGATTCGAATCATTAATAGCGAAGGGACACCAATATTGTTTTGCATTCTTACTGATCGGATTAGTTCCGTTAGTCGTTTCTAAATAGAACCAATGAAATACCAAATTATCATTTTTCTTCTTCTTTTTTTCATCCATTATTTTACGGGTTCTTCCAATTATTTTACTACTTCTACGCTTCTGCTTAGAAAACAAGAAATCTAACAGAGACATCCTCCAAACGAACAAATCTTTCTTACTACTTAACACCTCAACTTGTCTTCTCCAAATGATTAAATTGATATTAGAAAAATGTTTGATTTGAATGAGTATGTAAACATCTGTCGATGATTATATGAAACTCTACTAATTATTTGTTCTGATTACTTTTTATTCTTCTTAACAATTTTTTCAAAATACCAATTATTTTATTGTAATAAATAAATTATTTTATAGTTATCATACTCAATAATTTATTATACGTATTAACCATCTTTTACCGTTCCCATTGTTCCATTTCATGATAATTTAACAATTTACACATTGATTGTATAATACAATTTGTATTGTTACGAATACTAATTGGATATCGATTAAAATCTAAAATTTTAATTTCAGTGCACTAAACTTACTTTGTAAAATTTTTACTATTAAACATTTTTTCGATCAACATTTTCATAGAAAGGATTTATTATTATTAGTTAAAAATTTTTAAGAATCATAAAAAAATAAAAAAATGAATTAAGAAAAAATAATTTTTAATAAAATTCTGAAATTATATTAACAGTTAATAAAAAATTTTATTTTAGTTATCAATGAACGAAATATTATAAATGACGTTTATGAATGGACAGTTGAACTGTTGAAAAATGGAAATTTTACTGCGAACAAATTGCATTATATATGTATACAACAATAAATATATATATATATATATAAAGTATATATACGGTGAATTATTTGTGCAATTTTATGAAGATATTGACTGAGCTTTAGGAGGAGAAGATGCAAATTTCAGTTATACACGTCATCTTTGATTAATATATATTTAACCTCTCTTTCTGTTAGTGGTTAAAGAAAAACGTTAGAGAAGATTCAAGTCTATAGATAACGAACATTTGTTAATAATGCTTTTATGGGGAGGTTTAAAAGAATTTTTGCTGGATGATCTTAATGAGGATATGTTGTTTGATATGTTGGATGATGTTTTCAACAACTTTTTTGGAGAATTCCGCTATTACCCAAAAACGAGCAAATGTAAATCTAATAATTTTCCTCGTAAAATCACGTTTATCTTTCTTCCATTCAAATAAAATTTCAGTATTCTTTTACAGCAGAGAAGAAATATTGTACGAACATTTAATTTCCATTAGAAGTCGATACAAGAAACAAAAAAGTATTAATGACGAATGTTTCACTTTTTCAATATTTCAATTAATTTTTGAAATACCTTTTTAGTCAGACTTTGGTATAAATGTTTTGAGATTTTAACTGAGAAATATGAACTACAAAAAAAGGATATTGGTAAAGATCCTCTACCACCCTATGTCACCCGAGATAGAAAAAAAATTTCCAGTATGGATGTTGATATTGAAGATCCATCAAAAAACAACATAGAAAAAATATTGAAACTTTTAGATAATATTGAGGTTTCTTCAACATTTCTTTACTTTTTATATTACTATTGAGCAATATTAGATCTCGATGAAGAGTCATCAAGAAGCACTAGAAGAGTCAATCAATTTTTCAAAGAGTTTGAGATTAGATGAAATGGTTGGAGCTGATACAGATAAGTTGCTCGAAATTTTTAATAATCAAGAGGAATTAGATTCAGATTTATTTATCGATTTCATCGACAATTTCAAATCACAGCCAATTCATATTATTATACAGAAGGTTTTTAATGGATGGTGTCCTCCCGAATTTTCCGTATTACCAATAGTGTCGGTTTATTCACACGCGGAAAGAAGAAGACGACAAAATAATTCCTATTTTGCATTTGACGAATGTTCTCTAAAAAAAAATAGGAGAACTGAAAATCGAAAATATAACCATTGTGAGCGTGATAACGTATACCATGAAGCCAAGACAAAAGATTTATATAAAGCTGATGACAGAGTCAATAATAATAATTCATTTGATAATAATTCCAAAAATGCGTGTCTTACAAATCTATCGAATTTACCAAAAATTGATTGTGAACTTCCATCACTGGTATACAAGTCTAATATATCTTCGGTGCCACAATCTCAGTTACTGTCAGATAAGAACGATAACAGATGTACTATGTTCGATACCGGAAACGAATAGTTCCATTTTATGAAATTAAATAATTTAAATTTCCAAACATTCCTTTAAATTTTTTTTTATTTTTATTAAAATATTAATTCTACTTCTCTCTAATACTTCGAATGTGATAAATAAAATGTTGAAAGATACGAAACTTTTAAAAAGAATAAAAGAAATTTTTTTTTCTCCAAGGAATTATTGATAATAATTCATATTTTTAAATGGTCTTGAAACTTTTCATAAATATAATATATATATATAGTTTGGAGAAAATTTGTGAAGGAATGAATAAATTTGGAGGAGAACGAAGATTTGTTAAAGGTCAGGAAGAGTGTTGGTTTAGCAGTATAACAGTAGAATAACAAAATAATGATATGGGACGATGAGAATGTGTATTAGAATAAAACCACTGTAAATATGCTAATCTTTAAGATGATAAAAGTGATACGTATGAAACAAGTGGGATATATGATTGAATTCGTAACATCATCATATCAACAATCAAATGAAAATATGATGACAATAGTCCACGGAGGTGATAGAGTCTTCCTAAAGTCCGCATTAATGTCAGCCGTATTCGTTTGCATATCATTTGGAATGGATGTTTATAGAGTCTCTCCATATTTTACATTGCTTCTCTCATCTCATTTAAAAAGTTTCTTCTTTCAAATTCCTCCTACAAATTATTTGGAGCGAGAAAGAGAATGAATTTTTCTTTGGTGGTGGATTAAGGAAATATTTCACCTGTCACTTTCTCAATATAAATATTTTCATTTTGAAATTTTCTTCAAATTTACTTTTCAGATATTACTTTTTCCAATATTTCAAATTCCTTTCCCGCTTTATGGATCGAGTATGTAAGGAGAATGAACGTACTTTAGTTCGAATTAATTCAGTTACATCTTTTTATAACCGAACATTATATTGATGGATTTTTTCAGATGAAAACTTCTGGATATATCCGAGACAGTTTGGCAAAAAAGGATTCAATTGCATTGATATTCGCATTAAAAGAGAGTGTAGGTGCACTTGCATTCGCTCTGAAAATTTTTGAAGTTATTTTCATCGTCAGTAGAATGTTCTTTCAAAAATGTATGTTAATCAAAAGAAACATCACATCAATTTAAGACATATCGAAAGCCGACCTGGAAGACGACGATTTTCCAGTTTTAATTCTCTCGACAAAGAAGAAGAAAAAGTGACGAATGGAGATAATGGAGAAAATAACCATGATGAAATGAAAAATCCTCCTTATGAATTCTTAGTAGAATTCGAGAGAGTACAACTAGTAGATTTACCAGCTCTTATAGAAGAATTGAAGAAACATTGTAATTATTACCATATTCTTAGTCGTGGTAATGAAGATGATAAATTGCTTAATGGAATAAGTAACGCTGATATCGAAGATGAAGATGTCGGTTAATATATCATCATAAAATTTTAATGTTTCTAATTAAAATAGAACTTGTTCCATGGTTCCCGAGAAAAATTAAAGATTTAGATCAATATGCTAATCAGATTTTATCCTATGGTGCTGAATTGGATGCTGACCATCCCGGATTCACCGACAGTCTGTATCGTGCTCGAAGGAAAATTTTTGCTGATATTGCTTTCCATTATAAACATGGACAAGATATTCCAAAAGTTCAATATACGACAAAAGAGATCGAAACTTGGGGAACAATCTTCGAGAATTTAACATCCTTATATCCGACACATGCATGTCGTGAATTCAATCATGCTTTCCCTCTTCTAGTAGACAATTGTGGATTTCGTAAAGATAACATTCCACAATTACAAGATATTTCCGAATTCCTTCAAGATTGTACCGGTTTCCGAATTAGACCAGTAGCTGGTCTCCTTTCTTCCAGGGATTTCCTTGCAGGATTAGCATTTCGAGTTTTTCATTCAACTCAATATATTCGTCATCCGTCAAAACCGCTTTATACACCAGAACCGTTAATATGATACTCATTTACTCCGTAAAATATATTTTTTTCTTTTTCAGAGATATTTGTCATGAACTTATGGGACACGTTCCGTTGTTGGCGGATGCGGATTTCGCTGCTTTCTCCCAAGAGATCGGTTTGGCATCATTAGGAGCACCAGATAAATATATCAAAGAATTAGCTACAGTTCTGATTTTATTTGAATTAACTTTCTTATGTTCTTTCTTTCAAGTGTTATTGGTTTACTGTCGAATATGGTCTATGTAAACAAGACGGAAAATTGAAAGCGTTCGGTGCTGGTTTATTGTCATCGTTTGGAGAATTGCAAGTAAAAATTTTAAATTAAAATATTTCCTTTCTTATTAATATTCGTTTAGTATTGTATCACTGATAAACCGGAAATTCTTCCGTTCGATCCAGAATCATGTGGTCGGACTGAATATCCGATAACAACATATCAACCCAAATATTTCGTGGCGGAATCATTCGTGAAAATTAAGGAACAATTGACGAAATATGCAGCGTCCATTCCTCGTAATTTTAGTGTCCGCTACAATCCTTATACTCAATCAGTTGAAGTATTAGATGATTATCGACGAATTTTAAATGTCGTTCGTGATGTGAAAAGTTTGATTTTATAAATAATTGAATGAATATTATTATATATTTATAGGTGAATTGGGTGTACTCGAGGACGTATTAAAGAGATTACAAAATTAATTTATTCTCAAACAATTCGATTTATATAAATTTCGAAGATATTCTCTCATTTCATTCCATTTCTTCTCATCAGAACGGATTCGTCGAACCTCTCCGAAGAATTCGGAATAAACATGAAGATTGTGTCTTTAGATTAAAATTATTTTCAAATAGAATATATCCCGTTCACTTCTTCGAATAAAAAAAACTAACAAAATTAATAAAGTTTTCCCCAAGGTTTCCTGAGTGATCAGAAGATGATTAATGTAACCGATTGAGAAACTCTCACGGCAACAATAACATTGACAATTCTCGTCTATCTTCTCTTTCTTACCTGTACATCTTTAAGATCAGAAAAGATAAGCATCAGATACATAATAATGATTTAAAAACCTTTTAGAAAAAATTGAAATTTCACCCGAACTGTTTTCATTCGCGAAATTATACAAATGTTTAGTTAGACGATTAAATTCCAATTTGGGGAATTCAATAACATCATTCAAATTAATTATTTTTCTTAAGTTTGTTTCTTGACTAATTGATGAGAAATTGAGAACAAGTCCATGATCAGCAAGAACGAATGGATATAATGAGTTGAATACGTCCACACCACTTTCAATGAGTTGAAAAATTTCGTATAAATTATAAATTCCTTGAAATAAACAGATATGATTATCTTTCTTATTCATCACAATCTTAACATATAATTTAATTAATAGTCGAAATACTGAACATTGAAACCTTCATCTTTCGTGTCAGTTCTGGTAGGATTGATTCATTCCTTTCATTTACAAATATCTTCTTCTCATTCGAAATGATTGATGAGATTGAATAAAATTCTTGAAGATAAATTAATCAGAAGTTAATTAGAAGAATTTTCTTTTAAAAGATATTAAACTGAAATCTTTTGTTTCTTCAAAAATACTCTCCATATATCTCAATCGACTTTCTTCGATATTCTCATTTCCGATCAATGGAAAAATGAGAGAATCTTTATTTTTCTCATTCTTTAAACAATTCAAACGGAAATTTTCATTCCTTTTCATCGCTTTTACCATTCGTTTCTTTCTTCTTTTATCAATATATTCATCATCATGTAACAATTCGATAATAAAATTATCTTCTTTCATATCGTTTTTGAGTATTTTTAATAAATTATCATAATCAGCATCATTAACTTTCGATCTACCATTATTATTCCACAACGAAACGTTCTTCATATCATTCTTTCCATCAACGATTTCTCCAAATACATTTCGTTGACAAATGAAATATGGTCTCTCCTATTTCTCTCATAATAAATTTTTAAGAAGACAAAGAAAGAAAACTGAAGAAAATCCAAAAAAATTTAATAAATTCTTATTTGTTTGTTGTTTATACAACTTCAACGTTTCCTTATTGTCCAATCTATAAAAAAAGAAAAATGAGGAAAATTCATTAGAATTATTAACTAACAAATATTCGAAAGAGAAGAGTAATGGACTTGTCAAATTCATCAACTTCTCAATCTGAAGTGGTTGGAGGAATGGAATGGAACCTTGGGACAATTAAAATGAACGTCCCAATTTCAAATAAATTTTCAAATAACCATAATTCATATTAATTGTGAATAATGGAAATTCCAACATATTTTTCTTCATTTTTATTAGAGTATCTGATGAAAATAAATGGAAGATAAAAGAAATTTCTTAAAAACTTTCCGACATGTGGGGAGATGAGAGAAATAATCAGATGAAATAAAAAATAGGAAAAAATTAATGTCTTCTCTTACAGCTTTTTCTTCTCTTTTATCTTCTTTCGTTTTATTTTCTTCTCCAATTTTTTTAACAATTTCCGTTTGGCTCGACTGGCAACGGAAAAACGAACTTCCTTCGTCGTTTTCTTTTTTGTATCAACTTCCATTTCGGAAGATTCGATATCTTCCTTCGTCTCATTTATCGAACTATCCACCTCCATATTTTGTTCAATCTGCTCCAATTTTTGTTTGTCCGATAATCGTTGGAGACTCTCCAAAATTTTGGGTTCATTTTTTGTTCGTTTCTTCGCCCTCATCTTCCGCTGTCTCTTACTTCGGATACTCTTCGCCATTTGATATTAAACTGAAAAATTGTTCGACTTTATTTCAACCAAAATTTATACCATGCAACTGTAGCTGTGAGCTAAAGAATTATAAAATAACAATTAATCTTTATTTCCCTATGTCGTATCTAGATCAAGAAGATTAAGATATAAAATCCACGAGAATTAGATGATGGTTTTTTTTAGAGAATAAAATCGAGAGAAGAGTTCTTTTTGATATCTTACTGGTTAAAAAAGATGTTGTAAATTATGTATTTTACCGCTTTCGTGATGTCGACCGTACATGTAAGAAGCTTTGGTACGAAGTTCGACATTTGGTAAGAAGCTACAGATTTTAAAATTATTCAATTTGTTCTTCATTTTTTCGAACTTATACAATAAATTAAAAAAACAAATTGCATAGTTTTATCGTTAGTAACCTATATGTTAATTTAATTTAAAAAAGAAGAAAAATTTTATTTGAAAAACCACTTTAAATTTTTAATTTTGCATCAATAAAATGAACATAAAACATTGAGATAATAGTCGATAATATCTTGATCAAATTTAATTAAATGAAACTTACTTAATTACATTTTATTCTCATGCACATTCATAAAATAAGAAACTGTTTGATGAAATGTTTAAGTGAATGACATATTAATATTCATGAGTTAAAGAAAAACGGTTTAAAGATATGATAAATGAAAAGAGAACTTGAATAATTTTTTCTTTTAAAACTCTACCAAATTATGAATCAGAATTATGGAAGATATTCGAAAGTAGATTAAAATAAATCATTTCTTTCCATCGTCAATACACATAACAAATTGACACCATCAGAATTAAGTGATAATGTATTTAAAATCTTATCATCTAAATGTGTATGTACCATCCAAATGAACGTGATAATAGTGTCGAACACATTGTTCTTATCATTCAGTACTGTCATCATATTGTTTCCATTTAATTGAATGGTGTAATTGGAAGATGATAATTCCATTATCTTCAACGTTGCCGATTTTCCCGATTTGCTATTAATTTCCTTCGTTGAATTGACATTGGTATCGATCGACTGATTTTTCTTGTCATAGGAAGAGCGGTAATTACATCCACCCGAACAGAAGGAGGACGACATTTGAAATTTCTTTTGTTTACCTTCGTTCCGTGTTTGTTGTGAGTTATTTTTCTTTCCTTTCAATTTCAAGAAATAATGTTCGGAAAATGGAGAATTGGAATGATAATGTTGAGTTTTGTTCGACAAGCAATCCATATAAGTGAGAAATGAGTGCATGATAATGGAGGAATCAGATGGAAGATAATGATCATTTTCATTAGAATCGAATGAGAATTGAATTAACGACGAACCAGATGATAAGGCTCTATATCGATCCAACAAATATTTTTGACATGTTGACAAATCAAAATAATTTATAATAATTGACAATGTTGTCATCGTCCATGAATGACAATCAATTTGAGCTGTGGTTGAATTGCCAGTTGGATTAATGGCAGAAATTCCTTGTGATTTCAAATCATTCAAGAACTGTTTCAATTTTGACACATCATCTTCTCCTATTCGAATTGGATGATTCATTTCGGATAAACGTTGATTCATTAAATCTACATTGCGAATGAGAGGATGAAATATCGTTTTCGATAACCATTGACGAATGTTTAATCGTTGTTGATCATATAATTCCAATTTCTCTTCTCTTTCATCCAAAGGATAATTGGAAGTTAAGAAATAAGATGTACTCAATTGTTCGTTTTTCTTTTCTATTCGTGATCCGATTTGTTGGACAGTCTTCTCTTTTATCATCATTCGTCTCATAGTTGGTGCACTCGATCGATCCAGAAGAGGTTTCCTCAATTTTGGACGGATATCATGTTCAGTCACATCCATCAAATATTCGAAACAATTTACCTTTCCTTTCATCTCTTCACTAGATTCTAATCTATTCAATTTGGAGATACTATTCATTTGTTGTGGTTCATAAAGAGAAAATGAATATGTGAAATAAGGAATTCGATAAAACATCATCTCTTCCTCTGTCAAATAAATTCGATTATTTTCCAAAAATTGAAAGTCGCGTAGCAAGGCATAGAGAACGTTGAAGAGATAAATATGAATTAGAATGATAATAAACCGATTCAAATACAATATCCCAAACAATTCCGTCATTTCATTATCGAACCACATCAAAAATAACACACCGAACACGGCACAGAAACATTTGATCATTGAATTGCAACACGATACTTCTTTCTGCAAATTTCTACGCACCATTGTCCAATCAACTACTTTTTCTACCTCCATCGATCCCAACAATTTTTTATTCAATTAGTCCGATTTTCTCTTGCTCTTTTAAATTCCCTTCAAAAATTGACGTTATTTTTGAAACTGCTGAACTTCTTTTTTGATTTGTTATATTTATTATATTAGGCATTTAAAAAAATAGCCTAACTTAAAGTGACAAATGTATATAATATGACCGTCATCTAATACATATAATACAGTGGGTAGCATAAATGTTGGGACATAGGATTTTCCATTATAGACGAAAAAAACTTAGGCATAAATGTTGGGACAGTTTATTTTTCATCTTAAAACGTCTGAAAATTTTAATTAATTGAAATTTAATAGTTTGTAGAACCACCTTTTCGTTCTATTACAGCTAATAATCGTCGACTCAAAGTCATGCAGCATGTATAGTATATTATATTACATAGTTGTATATTGTATATAAAGGTGACGAAAACGCCAAAAATACATACAAATTTGTATAAAAAGGTGGCGAAAACGCCGAAAATACACAAGGAGGGTGGCGAACTGTCCCTTTTAAGAAAACGGAGCTCAGATTTGTATAAAAGGGTGGCGAACTGTCCCTTTTAAGAAAACGAAGCTCAGATTTGTATAAAAGGGTGGGGAAATGTCTCTTTTCAAGGTGACAAACTGTCCAAATTTCGATTCGATGACTATTTTAGGGAACGAAGTTCCCGTAAACCAGAAGAATTCCAATCCAATATCCAACTAATTAATCTATCCCCCTTGTTTTAAAAAAATGTAACTTTTAAAATAAAAGTAAATTTTGAGCGTGCATAGCGCAGTGGTCTACGCATGTTTGCGAAATAACGTATCCTTTATCTCGATAGAGTTATATTATCATATTATCATTATAATGAATCAAAAAGGTGAACACAATCATTCCGACGACGAACAAGAAGTAAGGCGAATGACAACATTGGAAAAACTAAAATATTCTGCCGTCAACACCGAAGATGAAGGGATTAAATTGGTCAGCAATCTAAAGATCGAAGAGATTCAAAATGAAAAGGTCTCCCGAATATCTTCATTATGTCGGAACATTCGAAATTGGCGGCAAATTCAGCCTCAGTCGACGACATCAGTCGATGGATTGGCAATATACGAATTAGAAATTGGTCGCCTTTACGTGAATCGGAATATATTTCGACCCACGCTATTTTTTATATTTTACTATCACATACTATCGCTAATCACATTTTATTACAGGGAAAGCAAAAACATTATCGGAGTTCGAAAAAGGACAGATAACGGCCTTATTGTCCGAAGGTGTTTCAGTAGAATATCGGCAGGAAAATTAATCGGTCGAAGAAAGTTATTTATTCATTTAAAAATGATAAGAATTATGGGACGAGGATGAAGGAAACCGGAAGGAATCGGTGCACATCGGCCAGGTTAGACAGTCGAATTTGCCGCGAAGGTCGAAAAATGGGTAGCAATTCTCGATCTATAGCCGAGAAATGCAAAACAAACGCAAGTAAATCGACCATTTGTAGGAGATTAAAAGAAGGAAAGGTCCATTCGGAAAAAATGCAAAAGGAACCCAAACTTAATTCCCAGCATAAAACGAAAAGAACGGAAGCAATAACTGAATGGATTGAAAAGGGTTATAATGGAAAACAAATCATGATGATGCTTGACGACCTGATGGTTTTCTGTACTATTGGAGGGATTTTAGAAAAGAAAAAGAAATTATCTTCGCATCGGTTGCCGGGTCGAAAAAGGGGATTATGGTGTGGGCCGGAATTTGGCTTGGTGGTCGTACACCAATAGTTTTCGTTGAAGGAAGTATGAATTCAGAGAAATACATGGATATTCTCTTCAAATATGTCTGTCCAGCTTTGGACAAGGACTGCAAATTGATATTTCAACAAGATAATGCTAGGCCACATATCTCAAAAGCCACTAAAGATTGGATGGATAATCAAGATGTAGTAGTAATGAAATGGCCAGCATGCAGTACGGATTTGAATGTAATCGAAACATTATGATGTAGACATTAGGATGTCTATGCTGAAATTAAGCAATTTCAAACAGTGGAAGAATTAAAAACCAGGGTGACGTATTGTTGGGATAAAACCGAACAAAACTTTATTGATAATTTAATTGATTCATTTCCACGACGAATAGCTGATGTCTTGAAAAATAAAGGTTCAGTTTGTTGCTAAAAAGATGCTTTTTCCATAAATTTCTAAAGTTTTGAAACCCAGTTTATTTATTTATTCATATCGAATCAAAGCAGGGAATTTAGTTGCATTAACTGATCAACAATTATCAACATTCATCTTATTAGGTCTCTTACAAAGGAACTTCAATCATTAGAATTCAAAAGAAAATTTAAAACATATACACATATCGCAAATATAAATAGCTTAAAAGTTCTTAATTAAGTTATGCGCTATGCACCACACGCATAATATGATTGGTTAATATGTTTTGTAAAATAATACTTTACATAATTCCACTTTTAATTTTTTTTGTAGTTAGTCCTCGCAGTCAAAGTTCCATTGTTAGTAACAAAATTTTTCTTAAAAAATTAAAATACAGACTGTAATTCTAGAATGACTTACTGTTAGACCCGAACAATAAAACAAAGAGTTTGAGTTCTGTTAAAACTCTCATTCTAATGAGAATTTTTAATCGTAATATTATTTACTTTAAATTATACGAACAAACGAGTACTCCACATGTTATCATTATTCAAAAAAATAATATTTTCTCGAAATGAATTTTATATTTTTCATTAGTTTTTTATTATTTCACAATGTAGTTACCCATTATTGGACTTACAACGGGTATAGAAGGTACATGAATAGGTTGGAGAAAAATTTGGATGTAGTCGAAAACGCACAAGAAAATAATAATTTTTATGCCCTTCAGACGTATAATCGTCATTATGTACCTTTTGGCACGAATTTATATGGAAATCGCCGAATATGGATGGATATTCTAAAACGGTTGTAATAAAATATAAACTAAATCAATAAAACTGCTAGAATTTTCAAATCATAATTATTGAATAAAATAATCTTTCGTCAAACAGTAAATTTCTGTTTTATATTTGAACTGTTTAAATATTCGTTTGCATAATTTATATCTCTGTTAATTTTTTTAGTAGTATATTAGAAGTAAAGATTTGATTGATTAACTTTTAATTGTTATTAATAATTAGTACTAATATTACTGGTAGTACTTGACTAACAAAATATTATCATTTGTGAAAATATATATTATTATTTATTATCAAAATTCCCGTTGGGATAAATTAGAAAAAATATTTAAAAAATTCCGGTCCTCACCAATATTGATCAAGTGGTGCAAGTCGATAAGAGTTTTTTGATTAATTAGAGAAAATCGTAAGATCGTAAGAAAAAATCAAGTCCTTAAAAACGGGAAGGGGAATATCTCGTGGTAAATGGTAATATCGAACAGTATGAGAAAAGAGTGAGTGAACGTGGAAAGCATTAGTATAAGTAGTAAAAGAAGAGAGAGGATTCGAAACTGAAATTTTGTCTAGGAGAGAAAAAATTCAACGAGAAAAGAGAATAGGCAGTGGAAGAAAACCAACGGTTCAACATTTAATTTTGTTCAAAACTTTTTTCAATATGATATTGATATTCCAAAAATATTGATAAATTTTAGGTCCACATGATGTAATCTTGATTTAGATTTAAAAACACAGTTAATTAAAATCATACGGAGGTATGGGTAAAGCAAATGTATTGAATGATTATGAAAAGACCAAAATGACGCCTACTTGGGTAAAGGAATGAGTATCAACGATATTGTAATAATAATATAATATTATATAATATTGTATTATTGAAAACTCGCCTGATCGAAATGTGTAATATATTCTTATAGGAAAAATAAGGAAAATTATGGGGAAAATATGTCGAAGACGGGTCACAAAAAGGTCACAACTCAAGACTTGATCATCGAATACTAACGGAAGTCGAAAATGTTGGAAGTTCCTGTAGAAAAAACATCAGTAAATTTGATTAAGGTCTCAATCTCAGTACAGTGAATCGAAGATTAACAACATCGTCGTTTCCAAGAGAGAAAATGAAAAAAGAACCTTTATTAACAAAAAAATCAAATAAGGCCAACCAATAAGTCCCAAAATTAGGAATTGGTATGGAGGTAAACACCGATTGTTCTCATCGATGGGTCAGTAAATTCGAAAGAATTGTTGTTGAAGAATTCAAGAAAAAAGTTTTTGACACTTGAGAAAAAAAAAGATACACATTGAGATACAAGATATACAGAATATAATTGAGACTGAAATGGCGTCCCTATTAGGTCGAATGGATATAATTATGAAAAGAATTAATAGCATGAAAGTTCACAATGAAAGATTGTCGATTCGAAACGAATTTATTTTATTCCAGAAAAAAATACGAATCGAGAAAGGAAATTTTCAGTTGTTGGCAATCATATAACACAAAATGTAAGGCATCGATAACGCTCGATGGTCGAACTATCTGGATGAGAAATGTAATTCATAATCATCTAAATAACTCAGCCGACAAAATAAAACAATTAAAAGAATTAAATGAGATGAGAAAAGAAGGCGAAACGAATATAGTTCCGCAGGAAAACCGACGATTTAGTTCGGAAAAACGAAATGTTCGAAGATATCGAGCCGAAGACAGGAAAAAAGATATTTACAACTTTTCGGTAGAAAAAGAAGATTTTCTTTTGTTTTTCATGTCTGACGTGGATGAAGAACATTTGCAAAACAAACATTACTTTACGGATGGAACGTTTACGAAATGTCTCTAAAATTTCTATCAATTATACGTCATTGGAATTTTAATGAATGATCGATTAATATTTTCATTTTTTCTGGTGATGGAAAACAAAAGAAAGGAAACGTATATAGAGGCGTTTCGGATAATGAAGGATAAGTTAAAAATAAAACCTCTTTCTTTCTCATTAGATTTTGAGTTAGGCGCAATAAGCGCATTGGAGGCATTGTTTCCTACAGCATCTATCCACGGGTGTTATTTCCACCTCTGCCAAAGCATCGTAAGAAAAGTGGGGAGTTCTGAGATGAGAACTAAATATAATACCAACAAACAGTTCAGAAAAGAAATTCGAAATTTAATGTATCTTTCTTTTATTCCACTCGATAAAGTGAAATACGTCTTCAACGTAATAAAATTTAATATTTTCGGAAAAATTATTCCGGAAATCGTAAAAATTATTCAATATAAGTTTTTGATAGATGCTCTTCGTAACGGGAAACGTTTTCACGAATCCAATTTTCTTTTTCTGCTTCTTCCATCTTTATTCTCGCTGTTTTTCCATTCACAATGTTGGTTAATTTTATATTATTATAATTCATACTTTCTCTAATATTGGATTTCAGCCGAACTAAGGATGTATGCGTGCACGGCATCAAGTGTTTTAAAGCATTGTTGTTTCCTTCCCCACCGTTGTTCGTGGCAAACCTTGCATACTCTGGAATAGTTTGACCACAATTTTAGAGGATAAGTCGCATTTATCGGCATGAGAGGATTAACAATACCGATATTGGTGTTGTTCGATATTACCGAAGGTGTTTTCAAAATATTGATATATTTCAGTCACGTCGATGTCCACGAGATCCTCGCAAATTTTATGAAAAGTTGTCGCAATGTCTCTTGGCGGAACATAGGACAATGCCGACAGTAACTTAATTTGTCTTTTGAAATTACTGTCCTCCAAATATCTTTTCCTTTTTCCTTTTTCGGTCACCTTCCGTATTACTGATTGATTTAGGTGGAAAAAGCACTTACCACCTGAAAAAGTTTTTTGTAAGTTTCTTTTTTTCTATTTTTCATTGTGGCGAAAAAAAGTTCAATGAAGTATCCATTAATTTGAATGGATAAAACGTATAATTGGTTGAAATCTTTCGGTGCCTTATCGAAGGTGTCGTCCGCATAAATATGAATTTCTTGAAAATTTTGTTCTTTGATAAAATTTACAAAAATTTAAATTGATATACAAAATAAATTGCGAAATTCGCCTTATTGTTCCGCATTTTCCGCACCCGTCGTTGGATACTTTTCAGACAGGAAAAAGTTTCGTGAATTTGTTGACTGCTTCGTCCTAATGTCGTGCCAATTACTGCTGAAATGGTAATTCCAGGTATTGCACATGCCATTTGCAGTTGTCCGACAATTTTTCTGCTTTCGATTTTATTTGGAATAGTTGGGTGATTGTGCTTTTCGGAATTGTCTCGAAGTATTTGGTTGTTGTCGTCCAGAACCATAGTTGTCAAGCATTTCGCATTTGCTTTATATTTATTTATTTATTTTATGCAAACCCAATTCGATTTTCCGCTCGGATATGAATGTATTTTATAATAGGTATATTCTTTATATAGTAGCATTTTATTTTTTCGATTAGACTTTATCACTTTATAATTCAACCGTTCCCTATATTGTTTGGTGATTTTAGCAACATGTGGACGCGCATTATCTTGTTGAAAAATCAAATCTTTTTGTTCCATAAGAATGGGCGTAACATTGTTTGCTAAGCAATAGATATATTTTTCGGCACATTTAAGTTCATGTTCTGGTTTTAAATAAAGCTAGAAATTGAAATAAAATATAATAAAAACTATTTTATGGTTCTTTTGTCCATTGCTCCTTTGTCTGTGGCTCCTGTTACAAACTAGAACATTTCATATATGTGACGATAAACATACGATTGTGATCTTGAATATAATTCAAGAAGTTATGTGTTTATAGTTAGACTTATGAGGCAATAAGGAAGTAAACGTTAAAATCAGTATCATCATTTCATTTTTATCACAAATAAATTTACGTTAAGAGAACCACTCATTTACTCACGTCACGTCACGCTTCCTGTAGTACTACTTACAATTTCTAACTGTGATAGCTCCTTTGTTGGCTGTTTTGTCACATGGCTAAAACATGGAAACTGATGAAATAAATCTACTATTATCTTCAGTATGTTTATCAAAGGAACAAAACCGACTGTTCATATAGAAGAGCTCTATATATAGAATTTGATATATAGAATCTATATTTTCAAAAAAAAGATTTCATTCGGAAAGGGAAAAAATGAGTGATCAAAGTAAAGGTACATCCAATCAAGTCTGTCCGCTCGTACAGAATAATAATCCTCCCACTGGCGATAGTGATTCAATTAACAAAAGATCATGGAGAAGATCACCTGGTTCTAATAATAACATCACCCCGTCCACTCTAAAAATATTGTGTACGAAACCAGAATTTGATTTTACGCGCTCAATCGAGAAGAGAGAACTTGTGTAAATTGAGTTAAAATTGAACCATATTCTGGAGGAAAATGTGCAGCTCAAAAAAGAAATGAAAATTCTTGGTGAAAACGTGGTGACAATATCGGAGAGAATTCGTAATATCAATAAGAAGATTGCAGAGAACATTACGGTTCATGATGGTTTAATGGAAATGGTGAAATCGATTACAGATAAGAGTGTCACAAAAGAGTGGAACATTCCAGTGCTCCAAAATAGTTCGTCAAAGACAAATTACAACTCGAAAGATAAGATGTCCTATGCCAGTACGTTAATAGGCATTAATTCCACCAAAGCTCCTATTGTGTGATTTAGTCGTAGTCCTATTTCGTTGGCAATTTTTTGTGGTATTACTGACACGGAGGCACCTGTATCCACTAGATAGTTTACAAGTGTACCGTTTGTGGGGAGGCTTACCATTAGGCTTTTTGGGTTTCTATACTGTCCTATGTGATTGAGAGACCTCTGTTCTACTTCTCGTTGGTGTTCTTCTAACTCTTCTACCGGGTCGTGAGGGTCGACTAAATACATTTGTGCTCGTTGATATGAAGGAAGGATATTCCTCCTGGCCATTCACTCCAGAATCTCTTCCTCGGCCTCTATTGCCTCGGAAATTTCTATTACCTCTATTCATTCCTTGATTATAACTTTTCTAATTACGTCTGTAGTTGTCTCTATATTTGCCTCTGTAATTATCTCTATACTATAGAGTCTATAGTTACCTCTAACCATAACTATTTCCACTAAAATACCAGATATCTCATACTGATATGTGAGTAAAAATTCTATTAATTAAAGAGCAGTTATGAGGAAATATGATTCATGATTATTTTCCGAATATAAGCAATAAGTTTCTAATTATGGTTGTAGGAGTTCTGTAGTCATAGTTAGAACTTAGATTTATTGTCCGACACAGTCTGCCTATTTAACTACTATGAAGAAGATAATGAACAAATTTTTAGCTTACACTTACAATAAATTATTGAATTAAAATTATCAACCATTGAACAACTGAACATTGAATTGATTGAAATTTAAATGAAGAAGGAACAGACGAAAGAAAATCAATTTGAGAAGAATGAAAGAGGACATTATAAGAGCATTTATACTTTGAATAGTTTCAAAAGTTTCTATCATCCAGATAGAGATGTTGAGAAGAATTGTTATCACTTGTATTGATATGATATAATAATAAGTGTTGCATCGTATAGTGGTTATGGGTCGAGATCATACATTTATAGAATCGCTCTTCATTTCAATTGTCACTCTAATTACATTTGTTACGTTTCCAATTTCAATATTTTTCGTATTGAAAGTTTTGTTTCTATTTTCCTTTTCTCCTTCAACTTCCCTTTCCCCTTTTTTCATCTGATTCGATGAAATGAAACTCCGTTAATAATTGAAGAAGATTAAAACAAGTGAAAAGGCTATTCGCTTTCGTCTGGGCATTCTTCAAAAAGATATGATCGAATCCGGTTACACATATCGATTGCCATTCGTCGACGAGATTGTGACTTATGATGAATCGGAGAAATTGCTCGAAGTTGCTAATGTGATTGTTAGAAGAATTTTTATTAAATAAATTCTAACTGATGATTTTTCTATAAAAGATTTATAATGATTATGGTGGTATTCTCAAATTGAGTTGCGATGTTCATTATCGAATCAACAATAAAATAAAGAATCTTTCAAGCGTTCAACAGACGAGTGAATTCTTAAGAAACATGATTCGATCACATATATCGAAAGAATTAAAGGAAATTCCTTTTCAGAAACTTTTCACTTATAATGAAACATCAACAAATTTATTAAATCGTTCCTGTTGGAATGAAGTAAAGAGAAGTGTAAAAGTTACACATTTTTCTACTTCAATTTCTTTCTATCACCATTGCAGTATCATGTTAATGAGAAAGTTCAAAAATATGGAATTGTTGTCATCGATATAGAAAGGTTAAGAATAATTATAAAATGTTAATTCAAATGATTTTTACTTCAAGTCATCATGTTGAATGTATCGAGAAAGATAAAGATGAGAATGAAAGTGCAACGAAAATGTTAACAGAAGTTTATCATTCGATATTCGATAAAAATAGTGAAATTGCCAATATCTCGTTAAACGGTAAAGAAAATGGAAATTTCGATTTTATCAATTTAATTAAATCGATGAATACTCCGAAAGTTCAAGAGATTGTTGAAGAGAATGATGATAACAACTCGTCAACATTAGTTGATAATTTGGGGAAGGATTTGAAAGAAGTAAAAGAAATAGGAAAAAATGACAATGTTCATAATGATCGATATTCATTATCATCTGATGATGAAGAGAATTGTGAAGAAAAAGAATTAATTAAAGAAAGTGAAGAATCCAATTCAATTTTGAATGAGAATAATGTTGAAATTAGTATTGATGAGAAGTTGACATCAGAAATAATCGAAGATAATGTTTTCCCAGAATCAGATGTCGAAGACAAACTATTAATCGATGGAATTGCTAATGAGAATCAAATTGAAAAGAAATTGTTGATGGAGAAAAATCTTATCCAAATGGATAACAACAACATGAATATGAATAATAACAGTAACAAACCATCATATGGTGTAATGAAGAAAAGATTGAAAGCGTTTCTTCGGGTTCATATTGGCGACGTACTTCTCAACATTCTCAATCAATCGTTTGGAAAGATTCCAAGTAAAAATCTCATTTTTGCCAATGAACGAACCGATCAATGTATCATTTATCTTTATCGGAGAGATGATAAGAAATATAAAAAAATCGAAAAATCCGTTCCGACTACTGAGGACACTGCAGAAATGGCGAATATTCTAGCGGAGCTAATTCAAAAAAATTTGAGAGGTCAACATGATACGACTTATGCCGTTTGTGGCAGTGAACGATTACACGCTGATATTCTGTTAGGAAAGACGTCAATGGTCCAACAAGCGAAGCAGAATAATATTATGGTGCAAAAATTCCAAATAGATCGGCATGGTGATTGTTCACCGGTGAATTTCGGATTCTTCGATTGGTTCGATGCAGAGAAGTTTATGCATCTCTTCACTTTACTCAAAAAAGAGTTTGATAATTTTAAGTTCGATTTTAAGTAGAAACAAAATATTATCCGTTTTATATTTATATTCATTCTTTTTTTTATTCATTCGACATTTGTACCACATGATTATTGTCTATTCTTTACACTATATTTCACTCAACAATAAAGTAAATTATTCTATATGTAGAATACGTAACTTTCTTCAATTTCTTATTTCAATAAAATAGATTGAAATTGTCAAAAGAAGAAAACTGAAAGAAGTTAAAATTATTAAACTAGAAAATCCTTTATAAGGAAGTTGAATTTACATAATAGGAAATATAAGAATAGAATTCACAAGATGTTTCTAGAATCTAGCGCGAAAACCAGATAATGATGATAAATAAGAAGTTAGACGAACATTAATATTATAATGATAAAGAGAAATTAAAAGAGTTGTAAGAAATGAAAATTTTTCAAAGTTTGATGTTCATCTTACTCATCGAGTTATATGAACAACATCATTTATATGTGAGTGACCAATATTGGTATAATCAATATGAGAATATCATGAGAAATGATGGGAAGTTTGATAAGGATCAAATGTATGATAGGAAATTATTCAGATCGCCTTATAGATCCAATCCAATTTATACAAAAAAATTTTGGAATAATCCCACTGGTCGCATGAATATGGCGAGAAGGAAAATTTTATTCTGGCGTGATTTCCGAAAATTGTTTCGATATGGCATTTAATTTGAATTTCAAAACTAATACCATTTTAATTCTTTCATTAAATTCTCCATTTTCCCCAATAAAATAATTTATCATTTACCATATTATTACAGAAGAAAATACTTGTGAAATAAGTTAAAGAAAAACGACCATAATGTAAAGAAAGGACACCTAATGTAAATTTGAATGGTGAAGTTACTAAAGGACAATGGACATTAATTATTTGAATTAAATGAAAACGAAATTGAAAATGAGGGAAAATTATATTTTAAAAAAGAAGCCGTGAATGAATATAAGTGAAATCGATAGGTGAACGAAATTGAAATATTATCAAATTCATCAATTAAAATGAATGGTGTTGTAAGTTTTGTGGAGGAGGAGGATTTGGATGATGAACTAATTCTCCCAAAAATGACTGAGAAGATGAAGACATGTGACATTAATCATTTCGCACAGAAACACAATAGTGAACGAGCATCCAATCTTTCTATTAGTGATATTGTTCATTTAAAGAAATCGAATTCGACAAACATCAAAGGAAATGGTCCTCAATTCCTTTCGAAAGAAGAAAGAGAAAAGGAAAAATCGAATGAGATAAATAAAATAAAAGATTCACAAAGTAAAGTCGAAAAAACGAAATCGAATGATCATGAGAAGAAATCTCATCACAACGAAAATAAACGTCATCATCATCATCATTATCGACATCATCATCGTCATCATGAGGATGAAGATAATGATCGTTATGATAATCATAAGAATCATCATCATCATCATTCATCATCTCATCGACGTAGGAATGATGGTAATGATGATGATGATGATAAGAAATCATCTGGTGGACTAACGAGTTCCATTTCAACAACATCGAAAAATAATATTGAAACGACATCATTGAAGAATAAATTGAAACCGAGCGATGTAATTTCAATGAATCCAGATGAATTGAGAAAATTGACAGAAACAGAAGGAAGTCTAATAAATCTTCTCTCAGAAGAAGAACGATTGAGAGAATTGAAGATAAAGAAGGAAAGATATTTGGGAGATGTTCAACGAAAACGAAGAGCAAAAAGACAATTAGAGAAGAAATTCGTTTTCCAATGGGACGATAATGATGATACAAGTAATGATTTCAATCCATTTTATACGAATAAACGTCACATTCAATTTAATGGTCGAGGTAAGATCGCAGGAATTGATATGAAACATCAAAATAATTCGACAACTTCTTTTTATAAAGATTTGTTGAATGATCGTCGAACGGATGAAGAGAAAAGTAGAGCAGCAGAACGAAAAGAGATTGAGAAGAGAAAAAGAAAACGAGATGCATTTGATGATCGACATTGGAAAGAGAAAGATTTGGATGAGATGCAAGAACGTGATTGGAGAATATTCAAAGAAGATTTTGGAATAACAACAAAGGGTGGTAATGTTCCTCATCCAATACGTACTTGGCCAGAGAGTGACATTAGTAAAAGTTTATTGAAAATAGTGAAAGATGTTGGATATAAAGAACCGACACCAATCCAAAAACAAGCAATTCCAATCGGTTTGAATAATCGAGATATTATCGGAATAGCAGAAACTGGATCAGGAAAAACAGCAGCATTTCTCATTCCATTATTAGAATGGATTCGCTCCCTACCAGATGAAGCGAAAGAAGATTGTACAGATAAAGGACCGTTTGCATTGATATTGGCACCGGCAAGAGAATTAGCTCAACAAATTGAAGAAGAATGTGAGAAATTTGGTAAATCATTAAATATTCGCACTCTTACACTCATCGGAGGAGTGAGTCGTGAAGAACAAAGTATTTTATTAAGAACTGGATGTGAAATAGTGATCGGTACACCAGGTCGTTTAGTGGATGTGTTGGAAGCAAGATATCTTGTATTAAGTCAATGTACTTATGTAATTATGGATGAAGCTGATCGAATGATCGATATGGGTTTTGAGAATGATGTTCAAACAATTCTTAAACATTTACCATTATCTAATCAGAAGATGGATACAGATGCAGCTGAATCGAACGAATATCTTCTTAGCAATTATAAATCGATTAATAAATTTCGACAAACTGTCATGTTCACTGCTACCATGCCAGCATCGGTTGAACGATTAGCTAAAAATTATTTAAGACGTCCAGCTGTCGTCTATATCGGTAGTGCTGGTAAACCGACTGATCGAGTAAAACAGATTGTTCATATGTTGCCATCAGAAAATTTGAAACGAAAGAAATTATTTGAGATTCTCGATAATCAATTTCATGAACCTCCAATCATCATATTTGTCAATCATCGACGAACAGTCGATCAATTATGTAAGAAATTGGACGAGATGAAATATCGAGCAATCTCATTACATGGAGGTAAAGCTCAAGAATCTCGTGAATCAGCTTTAAGACAATTAAAAGATAAACAATATGATATTCTTGTGGCGACTGATGTGGCTGGAAGAGGAATCGATATAAAAGACGTTTCATTAGTCGTCAATTATGATATGGCGAAGAATATCGAGATTTATACACATCGTATTGGACGTACTGGTCGTGCTGGTAAATCGGGAATTGCCGTCACTTTCTTAACACAAGAAGACGCTGCTGTTTTTTATGATATGAAAGCGACTTTGTTGAATTCAAAAGTTTCAACTTGTCCCAATGAACTACTTCATCATCCCGAAGCACAACATCGTCCTGGCACAGTTGTTATAAAAAGGAAACGTGACGAAAAATTATATATTTGTTAACGAAATTAATCGAAATATAAATATATGAATGTTTTATTGATAAAAATAATATTCTAATGAATTTCCAATACGATAAAGAAATAATTTTATGAAACTTTTAAAATATTTTTTTAAAATAAAAATTTCTGTTTAATTTTTTTCTATTAAAGAAAATTTAATTTGTTTTCTCTTTTAGATAATGAAGAGTTTTGATGACGGTGATGATGATGATAATTTGATGAGTATGCCAGATTCTTATTTCTCTTCAAATGTCGATGTCTTCCCAATGGAATGTGATATGAATGATGCTCTCTTAAATGATGACATATTCGCTCAATACACTGATCAGATGCAAACGTCAACAACAAATTCAGTATTAGCTTATGAACCATTTCCAATGAGTCACGAAATGGTGAATCGTGAAGAGGAGGAATTTGAGGAAGAGAATTTGGAAGAAAATAATATGGAAGAAATGAAAAATGTGAAAAAATCACCAAAAGAAGAGAAAAGATCAAATTTATTGAAAGAGAAGAATAAATCAAAACCGAAAAAGTTGTCAGATGATGATTTCCAAGTTCAGAAATTACTTCAGATTGTTCAAGGACGACGTGAACAACAAAGAAAACGTACGATTGACATGACGGGAAATCGAATGAGAAAAGAAATAAAATTGGAAAATTTCCAACGAAATGAATCTATCGATTATTCTGATGGTTATTCTCGCACACAAACTAAACTCCATCAACATGATCAACTCTCGGTGATTATATCATTTCTGACACATTGCATGTGCGGTTAGTTTTATTTCATTCATTTCTCTCAAATTATGAAATATATAGATTTTTTTAAGAGCACGTCGTTTTCAGATCAGACGACTAAATTAATTTTGAAAGAATTCGATAGTTTCCTCACATTTTCAACGATGTCCACTCTAAATCGTCTGGAACTGTTCGCTCATTATGAAAACGAAAAGTTGAAGATTGATGAGGAGATCAACGAGGAACTATTTAAGTTGGCGAAAAATATGAAACAATTCGTAAAAGTACAAATTCTACAACGTAAAATCTCTCAACCAATCGAAGAATTCTTGGCGGAAAGAAAACCCAAATCACCCAATATGACGATTATCAATCATCCAGATCCTACTTCAAGTATGAATTGTTGTAATTATGGTAAAGTGGATTTGGATTGTGAAAATGTATTAAATGATACAATTGAACGAGTATGCCAACATATTATTGAGTCGCAAGAAACTATTTAATTATTCATTTTTTTCCCAAAATATCACTCTCTCAAAATTGTAAATTAATTTTCTTCGAATTCTTAATCACCGAAAATTATTTACCTCTAATAAAATTAGTACAAATTCGGGGAGAGTCATATGAATGAGTCTCGTTTATACTTTGGCTCCTCTCTAAATTTCTTCTCAAATTCAACTAAAAATGTTTCATTGACAATAATTTATTATTTAATCTAATATATGCATAAATCTTATATTGTACGACGAATTTATATATGTCTAAAGTCAATTTTTAAGGGCTACAACATGATCGTATTTGTATTTTATTTTAATTTCATTTTTTCTGCTAATTTAAGATTTTTGTAAAATTAATTGATCAATCAGATCATTTAACAAGTTTTGAATATTTTTTATTAAAACAAAAAAATGTAAATAAAATAAGAGATTTCATTTCAAATAAAATTCTTTTATCATCAATCGAAATTCTTTGAGGAACAATAGAACGATATAAGATTTAATGTAATTGAAATACATGGGAATAGTTCCAATTTCTAATAAAAATATTTGTTTCAACTTATCTGTGCCTGTTTTCTTCGATTGTAATATTATGAAGAAGAATGTTAGAATAACAGCCACATGAATTAGAAAGATTGTAACTATTGAAGTAAATCTAGTAGCAATCATTAATTGTCGTTTTTTCTCCTTTATTCGATCTTCGCAAATATTTCCTTTTTGTTTGATTGAATATTTGATTCCGTTAATTATTCGTAATCTGAATAGAATAATGGCGAAAATTGTTAACGACAATACGAAAATGATAATTGAACATACGATAATGAGAATTACATCTTTCTTTCCAAAATATAAATTAATCAGACATAAATGATATTTACCGATTTTTTGAGGAAGAATTTTTGAATATGAGTGAAATATTGAAAGTGAACTGATAATTAAAATAATTCCACAATGTATATAAGGATTCCAAATGAGTTTCTTTTCTTTAATGTTAACTTTGAACAATTTCATTAGATATCGGATTGAACATAAACAAATAACATTTAGGTTGTTCGTATAAACAATTAGTTGACCGCATTTCTCTATTCGACATAATATTAGTTGGTTTTGATTTGAAGGGTGAAATATATTCATGAAAATTTTCAAGGTGTATGTGAACAATCCAGTAATATCTAATATTGTCATAAACAAACAATATTGGTAAAGAAGTTTCTTCTTCAATTTACTCGTCAAGAGAATATAGGATAGATATAAATTGAACGCGGAGAAACAAACAGTAGATACAGCAGCATAATAATTATCGACTATGATGGGAATATTCTGGTAACCACTACGGTTTTGCGTTATATTTCTGTATTCCATATATTCTGTAATCTCTTCTAATTCGAATAAAGAATATTTTCAATATTTTATATGAATCATTTCTGGAAACTGTTTTCAATAATATTCAATAAGATTTTCCAAATTAAAGGAAGTCTTATTATTTCGATCAACGATTATTATTGATGGCAATTGACAGAAATGTCCTAATAAATAAAAATTTCTTTTCACCTAAAAAATTCTAATAAAACAAATTAACGTAAAATTTTCATGACATTACTTTCTTTGACAAAGTAAGAGATTTTTTTCGGGAAACGGCATTTGGTAAACCAACCATGATAGATGGGACTATTCGGTAGACCCACCGTTTGACAGACTGCTCACAGTTATATATATATAACAGAATGGTTTTTAGGGCTGGGGGAATGATCCATGATCCTTAAATGAAAAGGATCGATCCTTCTATACATTTTGGAAAAAAAAATCCAGACTCCAAACGACTCCTATAGATACATTGGATCGATCCTAAGTACGAGCCACAGTCATACTTAG
>JALJEE010002960.1:0-61577 GCA_023231475.1 Seison nebaliae | reverse complement strand
ATAATCTTAAGTGATGATAACTACTCACCGAATTTAATTTAATTTAACCATTTGTTCAATTCTCATTTATATTTTCCTTTCATTTCTCCAAATAAAATTTTGTTTATTTTGCTTAAAAATTTTGTGTAAAACTGTGAACTTCATGAGACTGTGGACACTTAAATTAAATGGGTTGATGCATGATAATGACACGGTGAATGAATGACAAGAAATGTGTAATCGATTCAACAGAGGATTCTTGAATTGTACTCCACATTTATTGTACCCTATTAGCATTTGAACGTTTTTTTAACAATGTGGTGTGGAAAAAACCGGAGAGTCTTGAGCACTTTTCGCTGTCAAAATTTTAAAATTTCGATGTAAGTAGTGTATATTCATTTAATGTAAATACTAATAGGATAGTAATGTAAAAGTAAAATGTAGTACATTATAAAGAAATTGTATCTTAGAAATTGGTAAAAAAATTTTTTTAGGGAAAATAAATTTATTAAAATATAATTATATTTAGAAATTAGAATGGTAATCAATTTCCCCTATCAAATTTATTCTTCAACTTTACCTGGTAACTTGCAATATCAGCTCCAATGTTATCTCAAATATGCAATAAGAAATTAAAATAAGTATAATTTTAGTTGTTAGAGATTTATCCTCTACAAATAAAAAAAATTATTTTAATTAAACGCGTAATTCTAGTGTAGGGATGACGTGTCAACTACATGCACGTAGTATGCTGACGACTCTTTTATTTTATCTATATAAAAATTTGATTTTGCATGACGTGTAATAATAAGAATATAAGCTCGTATAAATATAGAAATCAGAAAGTGAAATTTATCCAATATTTCTTCCAATAACTGTTTACTTTCGTAATCAATTTAGAGAGATGTGTCAAGCCGTTGCACATCTTTCAATAAAATTTGTCCTATCAAAGAAACATTCGGATTGCGCAAGAATTAACATTTCTTATTTTATTTGAAGTTATATTGGGAGTCTTTTTCTAAAAATAAATTTCTCCAATTTCATTTAGGTATCAACCTGAAGTTAATCAATATTATTGTTTATAAATTTGTTTATAATCAAATGGGCCGTTTCCAATCAGGATTTCAATCATGTATGATAATGTACGTCAAATCTGAAGAAATTGTTTTCAAATATATTCCGATTTTTAAAAATAATTTTTATTTCTTATCTTAAATATTTCAACATCGTAAATTTCTGTTTTTGTATTTCATTTAAAAATTTTTCTTTTTTATGTCACTTTATACACATATAATACAACACATATTCACAGACACTTTCCAAAAATAGGCCAAGAACGTTTAATATTTCCATAGGTAATGCTGATAACATTCCATCTCTGAAATAATTGAAAGATATCTTATTATATATAATAAGATTATTATATTATCGTTAAAACTTTTACATCTTTTGATCTTCATTTCTCACATTTTAGTTAGTATTAAACAAATTTAGGAATTTTATCAATCACATAAAATTACATGAAATTTACTTGTCAAAGAAATAACTTCTTTCTAATAAAATCTTTCGGATAATTTCCCTGCTTATATAATATGTCTATTCAATTAGTTGAGAGAAGGATAATGAATTAATAATTTTCAGAAGAATTGATTTATAATATTTGCTTTTGTGTAAACTTCATCCGTCAGATTCTTTAAAGTGTACTTGAGCATTAAAAATGTTGTCATGACTAACAAAAATTTGTTTCGCTTGACACAAGGCTTTGTTTAATCGAATGGCTTGACATATCGATCGAACTCATTTAACGAAAACTACATATTGAATAAATAAATTAATTCATTCTGTTCCTTTCTCTATTTATAGTCGAATATTTTTTTTTTTATTATTAGACCAAATCCCCGCGGGGTAAATTATAAAGAAATAAAGATAAATCCTTAAAAGAGTTATTAAGGAACAAACTCCTCCCTGTTTCTAAGTAATTTTTGAGAGAATCAGGAACATAGGAGGAAATGTTGAAGTTTGACGTCAACAATAGCGCATCCTCAAGTGAAAGAGGATAATTAATTGAGTAATAGGTGCAAAAAAACTAGACGAGAAGCTCTCAAATTGTGTATACGATATAATATACAATATAATTCTATAATGATGCTTCATCTTTCTTTTTTATACACGTCATCAAAATCACAAATGTA
This sequence comes from Seison nebaliae, assembly GCA_023231475.1. Classification (NCBI taxonomy): domain Eukaryota; kingdom Metazoa; phylum Rotifera; class Pararotatoria; order Seisonacea; family Seisonidae; genus Seison; species Seison nebaliae. The sequence goes on along the minus strand of JALJEE010002960.1, from coordinate 59,406 downwards.
AGTTAATTTTCAAATGTCTGAAGAACCGAAATTATTATTTCAATCGCACATTAAATAATGGATAAGCATTTTTCTATTTGCAATGTTGATGTTTGCATGGCAATAATGAATTTGTTTCCCATTTTCCCAAAATTCCAATTAAATTTTACTGGATCGATATTAAAATAAAAAAGAATACGTTCACTTTATTGTAACTAACGTAAGCACAATTCAACCGATAAAGTTTTTATTTCTTGCTCTTTACTGTCCCTCTATTCAACGTATTACAATAAAACTACAACCATTTGTTTTTCAACATTCAATTTAAAGAATAATTAACCTAATTGTATAATTATAATAACTCGATTGTAAGTATAAAAATAATAAATTCTCCAATAGTTAAACGGAAACTTTAGTCGGTTCCATAATCATTAATTCCACAATCACCATAATCATAACAGTCTGAAAAGGAATACATACATATGATATATATATGAATATGAATTACTGCCGAGTTTATATCATAATATTGGAAAAATTGCATATCCCGAAACTTGTAGAGAGCAAACTTTCGGTTGTTAAGACAACCGTTCGACTATAAAATGTGGTATAAAATTGGAGAACAACATTAGAAATTCTGAATTATTATATAGTTAGACAAAGTATTATGTTGAAACTTTTTTGTTCATTAGTAATCGTGGCAATCGTTGTGCCACAGGCTTATGGTTAATATTTAACGTTTTCATAATGGGTCAATAATTTTATTTTATTCTATCAGCTCTCACGAGTTGTTATACCGGAATTGGACTACTCAAAGTGAAAACGCCTTGTAATAAGGAATTTTGCATGGTTATCATTCTTTACCATTTAATTTATCTTCTTGATTTTTTATTGAAACAGAAAGCAGTGTTAAGTAATATTCCAACGAGGAGTTGTGCAGACGTTTGTGATGAATCAGTATCTGGTGTTTATTGCTGTGATACCGACAATTGTAATAGTGCAGGTAATGTACAAATAAATATGATGAGTCTTATCCTTTCGGTGATTGGGGGAATTTTGGTTCTTAAATTCTACGTTTAAAATACTGACAAAATAATCATAATACGATATTAATCTGTATATCGATATTTTCAAAATACATTTTACTTCTCGACCTTTTTTTTTCAATAAACAAATTTTAATTTAACACAGTCAATTTTTTCTCTTTTTTTTTTGAAATTTTAACTATTGTGCTATATATTGTGCCTTAACTACATATATTGTGTGAATAAGAACTTAAAAATAATTAAATTTCTCAACAATATTTTATTCTAATAAATTTACAGGAATATTCCCATCAGATATGGATTGTTTAAAGGGAATATTCGGATTGATTTTTAATGAATTAAATATTTGATACTGACGTTGAATTAATTGAATTTGTCGTTCATATTTGCCAGATGTTCCATCAATTCTAATTTGTGCATCTTTAATGAATTGTTGGAATTCTTGAAAAATTTGATAGAATTGATTTATTGTTATTTCTATCGTTAATTCTCCATTATACAAATCGAGACGATTTAGTTGAATTTGATTCAATAACGAATGAAATAAAATGGAAAATGATCTCAATCTCTCCGAGTTCTTCTCAGCCAACGGACTCAAATATTTCAGAGTATTATCATAATCCCCACATTTGGCCATGGCGTCGGCTAAAGCAAATCGAAGAATTTGATTATCATTCAATTCATTTCGATCTAAATGTCTCTCAACTAAATTCATCAATTTTCTCATACCATAAAAAATGGTAAGGAATTCTCGTTTAAATTCATCTCCGTTAATTCTGTCGTCTTTCCTTTCGATCGTCAAATTAAAGGCGGCGACTCTTATCGTATTTGCAATCGTTACGAACATTTTTTTTTGATCTAATTTTGTCATTTTTTCCAAAACATAATTTCGATTTTTCGAGTCGTTGAATAATGTGAGAACTTGATCTAAACGACCATATCGTCCCAATGCTGACATGACGATACGATAATGATATGGTTGAATGATATTCTTATAATTACCACCAACATGAACGAGAAGATAAATAGCTTCATTCAAATGATTATTATCCAGTAGATGTTTGAGAGATTTCTTCAATTTCTCTTGATGTATTTTACTCGTTTCTTTTCTACTGAAATAAAGAGTAGGAATTATTTTTTGATTCGCATTCAACATCTCCTTCGATATCGGATCTATCAATTTCTTTTTCATTAACAAAATCTGCGGACGTAATTTCCCCAACGAGTAACGGAACATTATCTGATAGAGAAAATTAAATAGAATTATCTAAATGAAGATGGAATTTTTGAAGTAGTTCAAAATCTCTCAACATTTCATCATCATTCGACGAGAATGGTTCAAATGACGATAATTGATCAATTTCACTCAATTCAAATAATCTCAATTCTCTCAATTTGTTTGATATTTTCATAAAATATATGAAAATATTATTGTCCGATTTTTCCATACGGATTCGTTGAAGACATAACGTCTCAAATGCTGAAATCCATCGATTATATTCCTTCTGATTCTTATTGGGATTTCTACTCGAATCTGGAAATACCACCACCAACACTCCTCCACTCACCAACATTCGTTGTGCTTTCATAACTGCAATTAATCGGAATTCTTTTCTCGGTAAACAATCCAAAAATAATGACATGATAATCACATGAAATGAACGAGAACGAATACTGACGATTTCTTTCTCAATTCTTCGTTTCTTTGATCGTTTTTCAGAAATTATTCTCCTTTTTCCATTTAATGATAATTTCTGTGAATTCTTTTCATTCTCCATCATCTCTGCTTTACACGATAAAGCTTCATTCATAACAATTGTTCGCAGATTATTTCCATCAGAGAATCGAATATGATGGAAATCGGACGATAATTTAACCGTCAAAAAATCACATTTATACACATCATCTATAGGTGCCATATCAATAGGAAGAATATGCAAATTGTCCCATCGATTAATTTCCTGAAGTGGATTATTACAACTGCCGATATCCAAGAGAAACAAATGATCGATATCGACTACATCAAAATCGATTTCCATCTCATTTCTTCGAAAAAATCGACGAATAAATTTCAAATAATTTTTTTCAAATAGAAAATTTTGGATGAAATTCATAATTATAAAATTCCGATTTTGTGAATTATCTATATTCTTATTCCAATACTTTTTCGACAAATCATTCATCGCCATCGAGTATTCCGTTAAATTCTCTTCTTCCTTTATTGATTTCCATTGATCGAATATTTCCGATTTGGGAATATCCACCAATTTTTTCTTCCTCATTTCATGATGTTCCTTCACCGTCGATGAAAGTTCCAGTTGTTCTTTTGTTGCTTTGCCTCTTAAATTCGACATTGAAAAATTTGAGTAAATCTTCCAAAAAAATTATGAGTAAAATCTTTAAAAAACAATTCTGTAAATTTTCAAATCAATTTCGGTCAATTTTTGAAAAAAAAAATTCTGTTAAATTTTCAGAAAAAATTAAATTTTCATTAAAAATTAAAATAGAATTCTCCATAAATTTATTTTGTTAATTTAAATTTTTTATTAATAATTTTAAGATTCCATTTTCACATCTTCCTTCGCTTGTTCTTCAATGGCTAATGGTTTATTCAATTCGACAACACCATCTTTTTTTGACAATAAAGAGAATTGAAAGTCGGATAATTGGATTATCAATCGTTTCTGCACTTCACAAATGACTTTACTTAAAAGATTCATCGCTTCATCGATTGTCATATCAGGACGATAGAATCGATCGAAAATCGACAAACCAAAAAATGCTCCATATCCATGCATTGCGAAATTAGTTTTAACCATCGATCCGAGATAATCGAGAAAATACAATTCACCTTCTCCCTCATCATTTATTCCACCGATCAACATGTTGACCGCGTAGGGAGATCGTGATCGTAAATAATTTGCTATTTGTCTCCTGGTGAAATTTGCAGCGGCTGATGGTGACAATTCCTGTTCCGTCCTCATTCGATAGAGCGCGATATTTTTAGCGATATATTCGGCAAATTGGAATGAGTCTCCAGCTTCTCCGCTTGTCGCCAGAACGAGTTTATCTGACACTCTCAACATTTTACTCAAATTCTTTTTCATAACCACGACAGATCTTGCGGACATTGCATCAGCTGCGATAATCACAAAATCACGTCCCGTCAATCCAATAAGACATTCCATTGCAAATTTTTAATGAAACTCAACGAATTTTTTATGACAAATAATTTATTTCCTTTTTTTAAATTTCATGAGATTTCACTTTGTCTCCCAACTTCATCGACTGGTCTGAGAGAAGAATGAATAAATTGCATAAGTTAAATGTTTAGCTGATATTATCTTTTTTCACTTTCACGATCTTTCCGTGTCAGTAAATGATTTGGATGATTATTTTAAAAATAGATAATAGATGAATCTGGCTGATGATTTATAACAAGCTTATTGTTTTTATTGATTAAGTGATGTTTAGACTACGTCATCTTAACGATTTACATTTTCCTTGGGAAAATAAGAAAGTTGTTGGCAGTTTAAGAAGTTACTAAATGAAACATAAATTATATATCACTAATTATGTCACTTAAATCTTATTAATAATAGAAATAATAACTATACATTACCATGGTAACTAAGCTCAATATTATTATAAATTAGAGATTGACCAATAATAATGAGCTATCGTCTTGATCAAAATTATGAATATTTATTGTTAATTTTGGCATTGTTAACGTGATGGTGATGGATATTACGAAATTCAAAAGAATATTTGTGAAATAAATTTTCTTATGCCACACGGAGATATTATAAAAGTTGTTGGAATATTAGTTGTAAGAACAAATGGTGAATAACGAGGAATTGAGTTATATCTACGCCGCAATGGTTCTCACCGGATGTGATTTACCAGTAACAGTTCAATCATTTGAATATGTTTCTAAAATTAAATTTCTTTACTTTGTTAAAAGGCAGAAGGACTAAAATCCGTCTTAACAGCATCTGGCCATGAAGTTGAACAGTTCTATATCAATGCGTATGTCGAAGCATTGGGACATATCGATATCAAGTCGCTGATAACTTCAGTTCAAATGAATCCAATCCCACAAAATTCACCAACTGAGAAAAAGAAAACTGAAGTTGATGCAAAAGAAGAAACCGTATTAGATCAAGGAAGCGATATCGATGACAGTGATGAAGATGTAATGTTCAACATATTTGAGGAAGTTTAAGAAGAAAAATAATAAGTATTTCAATTTATTAAAGTTGAAATAAATTATGTTAATTTTCTACATTGCCAGTAGATGAAAGCTTAAATTTTTGAATTATAACTTGGAAACAAACATATTTCTATATCCTAAACTTATCGAAAGCATTCGCTTCTCATTCGAATTAAAACGTGAGCATTTCACTTAACAACAACAGGATACTTGTTCTCTTTGGAGCTAAGGAAGTTTTTATCGACTTGTATCTTTCATTTAAGAAATGGCATCTAACGAAGAATTGTCGTGCGTTTATGCATCATTAATACTTGCCGGATGTGGCGCTCCAGTAACGGTTTATAGTTTCCTTCTCTTAATTTTTCAACTCTTTTTCATTTTGTAGAAAGAAGGTTTACAAACCGTTCTATCTGCTGCTGGAAGTAAAACCGAAGCATTTTGGGTCTCACTTTTCGCTTCTGCGCTCGACGGTGTTGATGTCAAATCGTTATTGACCAGTGTCACTGCTGCCCCTGTTTCAACTGGCGGAGGACAAGCTGCTGCTGGTGGAGATGCTGGCGGTGCAGCGGTAGCCGAAGAGAAAGAGGAGAAGAAAGAAGAATCTGAAGATGAATCAGATGAAGATATGGGATTCGATTTATTCGAAGAGTAATTTATATACTTTTTCTTTTATTTGTTTCGATAAAATAAATTGTATTTATTAAATTCTAATTTTAAATCATTTTTTTTTTATTTTCATTTTTTTCGAAAGAATTTCCAACTTAAACTTAAAATTCAAAAAAATTCGAATTTGTAAATTAAAATTAAATTAATGTTTGTAAATATGATAAATAATATTTACTTGTTATTCAGATTTCTTAATAGTTAATTATCCTTTTCTCATTCTTGTATTTTTTCTTTTGTTTATTCAATTTTTGCCTATACAGTCAATTCTGAAAAAAATTATGGTCTGACTAATAGTGAACGCCGTCGTTTATGTGTCGAGGAAAATTCAAGCTGCATGCTCCGGAAAAGGCGAACCGAAATTAGAGAAATGTTGCACTGGAGACGAATGTAAGATCGTTCGACCGAACAAGAGGAAGCAAGCGAAGAAACATCAAAAATCCACGGTCACTGATGAATCGAAGAATAATAATCATATCGACGATGATTTTCAATCAAATATCGTTCAGAAGAATTATGACGAATATTAAGAATTAGTTTTACATATTTCATCATAATTTCTGTAAATGACTGAAAAATGGAGGAAATTTGATGAAAGTTGTTTCATCACTTTCATTTTTTACGAATAAACTTTATTTACAATTTCAAGAGAAACGTTTAACGTTTTTTATTTCTATTCTTTCTTAACGAGGCACTTGAGAGTGGAACTTTGGGTTCAGCGACAATCACGTGACTCTCCTTCAATTCTTCTTGATCGATTTGTTGTAATTTGTCACGTGACTCAACGAAAAATGTCAAATCTCGAACTGTTTCCTCCAAATCTCTCATTTTATTCTTGAGGAATAGAATTTCTTCCTCTGATTTTTTTCGTTCTGATTGAATTTGTTTATTAAATTTTTCTGTTGCTTTCTGTTGTTGATCTTTTAAGAATTTCAGATCTTTTAATTGATCTGTAATTTTTTTTATCTTTTTATCTTTCTCTTCCAATTGTTGATTGATGATACGAATTTTATTCTTCTGATCATCAATCGTCACTTGTTTCTCATTCTTAATTTTGATGTTTTCTTTGAGAATGTCGTCGTGCAATATTAATTGATCTTTCACTAATCGACGATAACTTTTCAATTCGTCGTTAAAATAGTCACGTTGTTTCTCCATTTCGTTAGTGAACATGAAAGTATATTCTAATGCTAATTCGTCTAATTTCTTCGTCTCATAAATGTTGTTCAATGAATTCGTATTTGTATTTCCGATGTTGGAGGTGTTGAATTGCATCAATTGATCTGTTCGACCATTATGTTTATGAGACATGGGAGTTGTTGTTGAGAATTCAGAATTTGTTGTTGTTCGACAAATTCCGGCATCTCTCATAATATTTGGATGAGGTGGTTGTGAAAGACATCGACGTCTAGCCGAAGTTAATTGTTCTCTAGATTCGTCTGTAACTTCGATAATTTTCCCATCGACATTATTTCGAATTAATCGATGAACATAATTATCGCCTGCATAATCCCAAACTCGATTGAACGAGTCGCCGATTTGGAGAACATATGTATGTTGTGTACGGAAGAAATGTTGAATTGAATGACCGTATTGATATCGACTACAACCGATATGTCCACAAATTAAACAAATCCATAAATCACTCGTTAATCCACAACTGACACAACGATTCGTATCCGTCCATTCTGGAACTTGATGATATCGACAAACGGGACAAGAAAAATCTTGCCATTTAGTCAAACAATGACTATGGAAAGTATGATTACAGAGAATTGTTGTTGAAGTGATAAATTTAGTTTGTTTCTCTTCATTTTCATTCATTTGTTCGGAAACTATTTTAATTTCTGGTGTGGCAACTTCTGATGTTATTGATGGTACGATGGCAGTGGTTGATGGTGATTTGTTTGATAATGATGAAATTGACATAATTCGAAGTTTATTTTCGTCGTTTGATAATGACATGGAGGAAATACTCGTTCGCTTTAATTGACTGACGATATCTTCGAAATGATGATAATCTAAAGACTCCAAACAGATACTACAATTCGTCGGTTTATCACTAGTGACATGACCAACTTCGATTTTATCGATTCCATAAAATGACCAGATACGTTGTTCAAAATCTGTATATGTTTTCCCCTCCAAATAATCGACAAAATATTCCGCTTTCTCTTTATTAATGAAGGAGAAGATAATGAGATAACAATTCGATTCTTCCGTTCGAATTATCTGAAAATTGAGCATGATATCTGAATGACACGAAACTATATGCCAAATGTCACAAATAGCGATAGTTGAAGGCACATTCATCGCACACACTTGGTAAGTGTTGACGACGGGTGAAAGATAAAGAATTCCATGAATTATTTCAACCACCCGATTTCCATAGAAAAAACTCAATTGAAATGGTTCCTCCTTCTTATGAATAACTTCCAAATGCAATTCACCGTTTAATTCATCATCATCCATTCTATCTCACTTTTTTATATAAGTTTCAGAAAAAATTTTTTCATAATATTGTTAGAAATAATATTTGAAGAATTCTTAAAATTTTTAAAATTTTCAATTTTTTCAATTAATAAGAAATTCTAATTTTAAGCATTTGAAAAAATTTTAAATTTTCCGTTTCAATTAAAATTATTTTATTCATCTTAAAACTTAAAAGAAATTCCCACAGTTTATTCAGATAATCATTTAAATGGATTGTTGAAATTAAAATGATTAATATGATTCCTTGATAAAAATTAATTAATTAATAGATAAAATTAATGAGAATTAACAGAAGCCTATCAATTCAAATGTGTTCTTAAACGAAAGGAAAAAAGTAAAAAAAACATAATAGAACTAACTCGTGGTCCATTATTTTGTTTCCCTTCACTCACATTCTATCATTCAACACCAAATAAGTAAGAGAAACATTTTATTTATTAAAAAAATTACTAGAAATTTATATGTTCCTTCTCTTTTTCTCTAGTTAGTTGTCGATTTCTAATCGTCCATTCACAACACAGAATAATAATAATAATTAATCATTTCTTTTATTTTATTTATCTTTGTGTGTGCTCTACGTGTGCAATTTTGTGTGTAATTTTGGGTGTGTGTGTGCGTGTGTGTTGTAAATTTGCGTTTATTCTTCTGATTTACCAAGATATAAATTGTACATGTAAAATGACGACGTATACGTCAAACAAGGAAGGTAAATGGGAAAGGGGAAACTATTAATGAAGAACTAGTAATTGTTTATTAATTTTAATTTGTTTTCTTTTTTCAAATTCCTCTCAAATAGAAAAGAGAATTAATTGAACAACGAGAGAAAGAGAAAAATTAAAATTTGATTAAAATTATCAGATGTGCTATCATATATAACATTATATAAGAAGAGGTTAATGAATGGAATAAATTTCAGGAGGGATCTATTCGAATAATTGACATGAAAGAGAAGTGAATGAGGAAAGGAAGTTAATGTCCTCGAGGATGACAATGAATCGATTCAATAGTAAGAGTTCATTGATCAACGAGAATAAACGTCTGATCAATCAAATGAATTACGAGAACAATTCTCCTCAGAATTATCGATCGTTAATTAACGGAACTAATAATAGTGGACAACGGAATAAAATGAAAATAATAACAAATAATAATAATAATAATTATATATCGTCTGATAATGGATATTATTATCAGAAATCAAATAATTCTTCTGGAAGTTCAAATTCATATGGAAATTCGAGTTCTTATGGAAATTCGAGTTCTTCTGGAAATTCGAATTCTTACGGAACTACAAATTCATATGGAAATTCAAATTCATATGGAAATTCAAATTCATATGGAAAATCGAGTTCTTATGGAACTTCAAGTTCTTATCAGACAATTTCGTATAAAACATATGAACCGAATTCTTATTCGTCACCATCGTCATCGACATCGGGAAGAGTTCGATATAATGACGGAAGATTAATTCAGAAAGGTACTCCAAAAAATTCGGGTTCCATTCGCATTTCTACTACTGTTTTGAAGAATTCGAATGAGAAGAATTCGGAATATCAGAATGGTAATTATGTTTGTACAACGTTGTCGTCTGGTCGGAACAAACCGTCGTTCACTCAATACTCAGTGACGACTAATGATAATGATGTTTCTCATGGGAACGATGGAAAGTACAAAATGGAGCCTGTTGACAGGAAATATAGACCGCCAATTAACGGTTATAATACGATGGATCATAAATCGAATTATGAAATGAATGATGATCGGACGATCGATAAGACTTCTCAAATTGGAATTCTCAAGAAACGAATTCAGTTGAATGAAGAACATTATTCACTTTTATATGATTCGATCGATCGAAAAAATAACAAGAATTCAGTGAATGAAAGGAGGAATTTGGAAGAGCAATTGACTCAATTGAAAAGGCAGATATTGAATGACAAGAGACTTTTAGACAAATTAATCGAGGACATTTCCTCCTCTTATCCATCGACACATTTCACAGATAAGAAAGGAAGGAAAATTGTCGATAATTCCAATCGATCTCAATACTATATGCAATCATCGAAAAACTTCAAGAATACTCAATCGCCTCGACGATCATCAATTGAAGAAGAAATTCCATCAATAAATCATCAAAATTTCGGAACATCAAATAACATCGGGAATTATTCTCGAAATAATAAAAACTTTAGAATTATCAGTACGAAACATTCGAATCGTTGTACCATAACTCAACCGTCGGTTGATGATATCTTCTTTTTCAGCATTCCAAACCGTCTGACGATTTCTTATGATAATTATTTGAAATTACCGAATGAACATATTGTCGAGACGTTGAAGAGAAAAGTGAAATATCAAGAACGACGGAAAATCGGGAAAAGGAAACGTATCAAATATGAGACGGTGGAGAAAGTGGAGTACGAAATGATTCCATATTATCGGAAACCGAGAAATGTGTTTGTGGAGGAGATGGAAAGAATTCGAGAAATTCATGCACAATATTATCAGTCACTTCGGATAAAATGTAAATCTTTATTGTCACCCAAAACTTTCTTGTCACTTCCTCATTTTTATGATGATTATTATTATGATAAATTAAAATATTTATCTCAAAAACAAAGAGAATTTCCTCAATATAATTTAGACGAAATCATTCGCATGGTCCGAATAAATCGAATGATCATCTCAGCTAATTTGATCGAAGAACTTGATGGAAATAACGAATTGATAGAACGAGGCGAATTGCAAGTGACTGATCGCAATGAATTTGTAAAAGAAGTTCATTTAAATTTGGAAAAAATTTCGAAAATGGCTCACGAGAAATTTGGAAAATTACGAATGTGGGCGAATGGCGATTGGAAACATCTCATAAATCCAATGATACATCAACAATTTTCCTCATTCGCTGGGAAGAGTGAAACGTCTGTTCTATCAAATCTACTTCCATATCATCTGATGGAGGGACAACACGTCGATCATAATATTGAGAGGAATGTTGAAGAATTCGACGAATTCGATAAATCATATCAATCGGTTGTCGAAAACCAGAAGGCGAAATGTGAGAGATATGATAAAATATTATTTGCCATCAAAATCGAACAAGCAGAAAAAACGAATTATATTAATAATTTTTATTCATATCAATTCCAAAGAAACGTTCTTGATTATCAGGTAAATCTATTGAAAAATAAATTGAATCAATCATCTCGTTATAATTCATCTGTCATCAATAGAATTCCATATAATTCATCCTCAAACAATTATTCTCAACAACAACAACAACATTATTATTCTAATATTCAACAACAACAACAACATTATAATAATAATAATAATAATCCACAAAATTATAATAACCAACAACAACAACAGAATTATAATATTTATAATGTAAAAGAAAAACATAATAATACTCATCAACTGAAACAACAACAACAACAACAACAACAACAACAACAACAACAACAAGAACATTATTCAAATAATCAACAACCACACTATTCAAATAACCATAATCATCATCAACAACAATATTATAATATTTCCAAACAAAAAGAACCACAGTATAATACTCCTAAACAACAACAACAACAACAACAACAGTATTATAATAATCATTATTCATCGCCACAGCAACAACAAAAGGAAAAAGAACAACAATATCAGAATAATAATATCGGACAACCATATTATGGAATTCGATAGAAAATTTTTCTTCATGTTCTCTTTATACCATAAACAATTAATTTCCATCTGAACCGGTAATCAATATCATCAGACTACATATCCATCTGTTACCCGTAATACAATTGATAAAATTTTGTATTTGTAAAATATTTTTTAATTTTCCATACAACAATATAAGTTTCTCTATTTTTATCAGATATATTTATTCCAATTACAACTCATCATCATCATCACCGTTACCATCAGTATAGTTTTAAATGATAGACTTATAAATTTACAAAAATGATCTTTCTCTTCACTCGAATGTCACTTTCATATTTGGAATGTTGGAAAGAATTCTTTTAAATCCGTCAGTATCACATTTCATTGATTGGAAATTTCTGGAATTTGATGAGAAAGATAAAATTGATCAATTGATTATTAATTGATAAATTCTCCATTGATTATCACATTATTTTTTTTCTCATCATTAGTTCTCTTTTTTTCGTTTCTCTTTCGATTGATCGATCGGAACATAATCGATATATTTCGATGGAACGAAAAATTGATCATCCATAAAAATGATGAGAGTATTCACAATAATGAGAAATGCAAAAATCGGTCCAATAACCGGTCCACATCGAACAGCTGCCACTATACGTCGAACGAGAATTTCCCATTTTCCCATTGACAGTTTTCGTTTTATCTCCTTATCGATCGTTCTCCTATAAACTTGATTGACTCGATTGGTCATTTCCCTCCATGAATACACATCCGAAATCAGATGATGAGAATCGGTGATACGTTTTGGAATTAATTTTTTCTCTTCCAACACATTCGTTATTGCCAGTTGAAGTTGCTGTAGAATTCCGTTCATTGTCGGCTTTGCCAAAATCATCATTTGCGTTTCTTTTCCGTTATTATCTGATGGTAATACTTCTGGTACTCCACCGACTTGAGTGCTCACCACCCATAATCCAGAAGCTGCAGCTTCGATTATTGCCGTGCAGAATGCTTCAGTTAATGACGTATTAAGAAAGATGTCACCATATTGCATGACGGTTCGAATTTGCATTTCATCCAAACATCCTACCAACTGAATACAATTATCGATTGATAAATGATCGTCATCATCTTCATTGTTATTATTCATTAATAATTCCAATTTCTCCAAATATTGTTTCCTCACATGTTCTAATTTCTCTCGTTTCGGTCCATCACCAGCAATGATGATTTGTAAATGAATTCCAATTTTGCGACTCCATTCTAAAATCGATGGAATAACAAGAGCGAGAAGATCAATTCCTTTCCGATATGCTAAACGACATGCCACAATAATAATAACGTTCTTTTCGAATAATGTCGAACGTTCTAAATTGAATTCATTATTTTTCTTCATTTCTCCAATATTCAATTGTCGAATTGGACACGAACGATTCCTAGATGGTGAACAATAACAATTGTTATCGAGAAATTCCGTTTGGATTTTAGATAAATTATCTCTATCATATCTCATCACTTTCAATAATTTACTCAAATTAATTTGATGTCGATTTAACAATTTTGCTCGACATAACGGATGGAATCGAGTGGAATCGACAGCATTTGGTATAACAGAAATTTTTTCGGGTGGAACTTTTGCCCGAAGACAAGTGTTCTCACGATTCGTATGAGATACACAAATAACGGCATCTGCATCTTTCAACGTCCATTCGACAACTTGATTTAAAAGAATCGACGCCAAATCATTTAAACTGAATAGAGAATGATCAGTGACGACGACAGGTAAATTTAACGATTTCGCAACCATCACACTATCATGACAAATGGTTGATGATGTCGCATGTCCATGAACAATGTCAATCCGTTCCCTCAACATTATATGACGGATTAATGATGATACTGAAAGAGAAACCGTCGGAACGGTATTGCCATTAATGAGAACCGGAAATGGCATATAATAAACTTTCAAATGGTTCGCCATCCATCTAATACCATTTCGATCACCGTAGGCATGAGTTAGAATTATCACATAATGCTCCTGTTTCAATAAACATTGAGCTAAATTATAGACATGACCTTCGACACCTCCGACATTCGGATAGAAGAAATCAGTTGCCATACAAATTCTCATTTTTTCTCCGTTCACCAATATTCACAATATCTATCCATTTCACCGTTACTTTTTCTTGAAACCATCAACCGATTATTTTCCCTCCTAAAAATATCAGACATTTTCATTTAGTTCCAGGTGTTTTGAAATTTTATTGAAGTCTAAGCTAACTTATCTCAAGTTCTTTAAATTTCTTTCTTTTAAAAATTATCTTTCTTATCTTCCAATTTCGTCATTTCACAACAAATTTTCAATTTTCAAATATCATAAAATCAATTTTTATTGTCTTGAAAAATTTTAACAGAATTATTTATATTAAAAAAAAAATCGATAAGATAATCGAATAATAAGAAAAAGTAAAAAGTTTAATGCACGCTGCGAGCAGGATTTGAACCTACGCGGGGAGACCCCATTGGATTTCAAGTCCAACGCCTTAACCACTCGGCCATCGCAGCTTATCTGTTGTTCATATAATATCCTTTTATATAAATGACGAATAAGAATTTAGACAACTATATCACTTTAACTTAATTAAAGCTTACAACCAGGCTATCTCACATTTTATGTATTTTCGTTACAGGACAAATGTTGTTTGGATAAGTATCATCACAAATTGAATAAGTAAAATTGGTTCGTTAATCATTACTTTAGACATTGTTCTCGTGTCTGCTTGTAACTTACGTAATTCACCAAGATGTGGATATTAATTCTCCAAAATGTTCGTTAAAATAATCTAAAAAGTTTAAAAGTTTAAAATTTTTTTTACTAAATATCTCGATAAAACAGTGATAAACTAAAAATCTAAGAACACTACGAGGTTTAGAGTTGTTAGAAACAATAATATATTTAAAAACATATCCTAATTTTCTAAATTCTAAATTTTGTTTCCAGGTTGTTAGAACTTGTCTTCTATGTAAGAAAAAAGTTTGAATAAGCTATTAATTCTTACAATTCACGTTAGTGTTTCAATTGTATACTAACCATTGTATCGGACAATAAGAAAAAGTAAAAAGTTTAATGCACGCTGCGAGCAGGATTTGAACCTACGCGGGGAGACCCCATTGGATTTCAAGTCCAACGCCTTAACCACTCGGCCATCGCAGCATGTCTCAATTTAATTAAATGTCCTTTTGTTCATACTAGTCTCACAAACGTTAACAATACTGATCAGAAATTTGGTGGTTTTATGTTTTCATCACCATCTTCCTAATTATTGTGAAAATAAGTTATTTGAGAAAAGCAAGAAAAATTCTTATTATTTGAAATTAATTATTGAACAAAATTTGAATAAAAATAATAGGATCGTAATTTTAGTGTTTTTTAAGATTATTTTTTATTCAAATGTTCTTCTCCAGTTATTGTTAAGATGGACCGTCGGTAATCGCCTGATATATCGTCCTGAAATGAGAGAAGTTTAAAATATGATGGACATCAAAAATATGTAACATAAATCATTTTCCCCATTGATTTCCCGAAACAATCTTCAAATTCTTTTTTAATTTCCACCATATCGATATCGCACCGAGAAACACAGATTCTCACCAACTGTCGATCTTTCGTTCCAACACCCTGTTCATCAAACAATAACAGATAAATAAGGTAACATATTATTTAACTTTCATAGTTTTATATAATAATTCCGCGAAATATCGTTGTCTATCTTGAATACAATTAACTATATAATAGTATAAATTTAATAGATAATTTTATTTTATAATATTCTTAAGTTTAACCGATAGAAATTAATGTAGATCGGAAATCACCCGAAGTCTCTTTTTTCAATGAATTGACTAGTGGTTCCTTTGCAATTCTTTCATATTCTTGAAATATTTGTCGTAATTCCGAATTACTAATCAAATAATAAAATAGGACCTAAGGAAGAAAATTCAAAAAAAAACCTTCGGCTACATAGTATTTGGTTGAATTTAGATTCATCTGTACCTAATTGATGTAGTCCTGCCTTGTACAAAGCAGCCGCATCATTGAAACATTTTTTGAGATGTATTCTCGTGTTATTTGGTCGACTGCTCGCTAACAACGAAACGAGAACTCGACGATAATCTCCAGATGTATCACTTTTAACATCTTTCTCTAACGATTTACCGAACACTATAGGATATTTCCAAATTTTCATGTTTTACGAAAGAAAGTAAAGAAAACATTCTTCATATTTTTCTTTGATCATCTCCAATTGACTTGACGAACTACCGGCAATAATTTCCGTTAAACAATCCTCGTCAGTTCCAGCCCCTTTCATCGCTTTCTTCAAACAATGACATTGATATTCGATCGGATCTCTCAACAATCCCACAATAACGTCTTCAAAATGACCACTGATTTCACTCTCTAAATGTTTTATTAAATTCTGGAAAAGAAATAAAATTAAAATAGTTTTTTTCTAAAGAAAATTCCAATATAACTTTCCCAAACATTTGTTGGTATGTTTCTTTGATCTTCATTCGCTGTTCAGGTGTTCGTTTACAGATGACTGAAATTATCGCTTTCTCATCAGTTCCGAATCCTTTCATTGCTTTATACAACTTTTCACAATCTCGCTGAGTCTCTCCTCTTTCATATGGAACTGATGGAGTTTCCTTTAAATTCAAATCGGAAATAAATTTTAAAATAAATTTTAAAAATAAATTTCAGAAATCGATTGAAGAACTTCATAGACGATTTCTTCTAAATCTTCTTCGATATCTTCAGGTTGCAATGCTCTTAATTTCTCATTCAATTGAATATCTTTCTTCGATTCTATTTAAATGAATTTACTCAAAAAATTAATAGAAAATTAACCTTTCTTCTTTTTCGTAGATACAATGTGGAAATCTCTTTCATTCGGTTCTTTAATTAGTTCCAAAGCAAATTTCAGATAATCTCCTGATATATCTTCCTAGAATTTTTTTGATTGAAATTCGATTGAAAAATTGACATTTATTAACCGTCAACCATTTCTGTAAAGAGTTTCCTGTTAATTTATGGAATTCTTTTTTAATCAGTTGCAAATCGACTTCAGAACGAGATAAGAGAATTCGGGAAATTGTTCTCTCGTCAGTTCCAGCTCCTTTCATTGCTTTCATCAATTGTTTTGCGAAGAATTTTGGTCGATTTCTTATACAACTAACTTTAATGACCATATTAGAATTAGTGAGAATTTATGAGAATGTTAACTGATGGAAAGCATCCCATTCTTAAGATCTCCAGACATTTCGTCTTTAATCGATTCCTCGATCGTTTTTTTTGCCACATTCTCATATTCTTTGAAAACTGCTCGAAGATGAGCGTAACTTCAAGAAAATGAGAATTCAAAAAAATTATTTTGAAAGAAACCTCTTTGAACATAAAATGACGTTAAATCTCGTTTCATCCGTTCCCATTTTCTTCAATTCACCTGCACGATGTAATGCCTCGGCATCTTTTCTTACTAGAACTCTGTCCAATTTGATTCGTTTAACCAATGGTATTTTTCCAGATTTCTTTCGATTTGCTTCCGGATTATCATTCCGGAAACTCATCGAATCCGTTTCTGTCTCTTCTAATTCTGGTTCTGGCCGATTTGCTTGTAATAGCGACATTAACAATTTACGGAAATGTCTCGACGTATCATTTCTAATATCGTCCTCAATTGTCCTTTTGTGTTCTAGTACAAAAGTTGTTAACCTAAAAAAACTTGGTGGAAGAAGAACCGTTTTTGTAGACTCGTTTGATTTGTTTCAATCGGAAATTAGTTCTAGAACAAATAATTTCTATTAACGTATTCTCGTTAGTACCCAATCCTTTAATCGCTTCATTCAATTCCAGACAATCATAGACTACGGGATTGAACAAACAATTGACAATAATCGTTTTGAAATCACCAGATAGATCGCTCTCTAAATGATGTCTTAAATCCTGTAAATAATTTTATTTATGAAATTAAAATGAAACATCAAACATTGCCCCACATCTGTTTATAAGTTTGACAGATTTGTAATCGTTGCTCCATCGATCGATTTCCTAAAATACTAATAATTGTCATTTCATCTGTTCCAATACCTTTAGTGGCTGCTCTCAACAATTCACAATCGTTATCAACATCGAAATTGGGACAAGGGATCATAGTTCCACGATTCTATAAATGTTTCATGGGAAAATATTGTTGTACAAATTTCTAACAATTTCTTCTTCGATTAACAAATCTGGATGTTTTGGATTCGGTTTGATTGGTTTCGGATCTCTAATTATTTCTTTTTGAGGTGGCAAGAATCGTTTTGTCTTCAAGATACTTTTCCCAACTTTTTCTTCTGGTGAAGTCTCACGTGATTTCACATAAGGTTTCTCTGCAGGTGTCTTGGTACGTTGTGGTACGATTTTCCGATCTTCCGGTGGAATTGCAAATGTCAATTGAACTTTCACATCATTTTCACCATTTTCTGCTTTTCCAGTTACGATCTGAATAAAATAATTGAAATACAATTAATAGGAGATTTATTTTAACATTTGTTAATCGAGATTTGGTGAATTGTTGACGAAAAGCTGGATTTCTTAACGAATATAAATAGAGTTGATAACATAAATGTTCAATTTGTTCCTTTAAGTCACCTAGAAGGAAATTAAGAATTAAAGGAATGATTAACAAAGGAATCGTTGTTACCTTGACCATTGGATTGTTTTGTCATTAATTCTGTTTTCGTCCAATCAATTGAGTTTAGCGGTTTCGTTCTCATATCATTCAGATCACATTCAATCGATTTCTCCTTTCTATTGTGCATATTTCTTTTCTATTTTTTAGAAGATGATTAAAAGCAGAATGATTTTATTAAACTCAATACGATAAGGATAAAGTAAAATATTTATCAAAAATTTTCTTTCGACAAAAAAAAATGTCATTGTCGTTTTAGGATTGAACGTGGATATGTCCCATAATGTTTATTACTTTGCATTTTAGAAAATGATGTTCTACTCGCCTGTTCTTTTAAATCATCCAATCCGTTTTCCATCGGATGCGGATACGTTCCGTTAGGTAAGTCCGGTTTTATTCCCCAACAATTAATTTGAGTACCCGAATAATTTATCTGACTTAGACTACTTGGTGGTAATGGAGATTCATTGACATTATTAGCTAGAAAATGGAGATTATCTTAGAAAAAAATGAATCGAAACTGTTTATTGATAGATTCGGATCATGTACGAATTCAATAGGAGTAGGAGATTGAATGTTAATGATCGTCCCATTCTCGGACGGTTGTGGTGTTAATAATTCGTTAGTATTATGGAAATTTTTAATTTCATTTCTTTAAAATTGATAAGTTTTCGTTTGAATGAATTCGAAATACGAATGAAAGAAATAAATCGAATCGAAAATATGAACCTCTCACTCTTATAGTCATGGAGAAACTCATCATCTGTGGAATAACTGCGGATACTAGTTCGACGAGAACTAGAGGACGAATTCGATTTCGAAGATTTTTCATTCAAATAATCTTCAACATAAAAATATTTCGAGATTACTTTACTTATTCTTCGTTCTCCGGGGGCAACAGCGAACACCTTAACCACCCGCTTTCCCGGTTCCAATCGAAATGCTCCAACATATTCGTTCGTTGCCGAAATTTTATGTCGATAAGTTTTCAAATTTTCTAATGACGGTGTACTTCCATTAGTGGTGAAGTAAATTTTGGCAGCTAAGTGAGCTAAAAGAAAAGATTTAACAAGAAAAAACTATGTTTTTGACTAACCATGACGAATTTCAATAAAAGTATTAGAATCGATATGGGACTTCCTCGATTTTAAATCGTCACTTCTTAAAGCTATTATCTTCGGTGGTGGCAATGCGCCAGCAGACATAGCTAAATTCCAGAAGTAGCACAATCGAACACAAACAGGTTAGGTTTCTTAGAAATTACCATAGTTTCTTCTCTCTTAATATGAAATTAATATGGGAGATTTTTAAATATTATTTTAATGAAATAAAGATTTAAAACTTCAGCTCATAAAAAGAACAAGCCAAAATTTTGAATATCAAAAATTTTAGAATATTACACTAAAGAATATTAGACAAATTAATTATAATTTTAAGTAACTATCGTAATAACTTATGAGTCAATCATAATCAATAAAAATATGACAATATTAAATATAGATTATGTTGATAAGATAACCAATTCGTCAAAGAAGAGCACTTCGAGATTGAAAATCCCTAAACCCAAAACACCATTCACCAAAATCACACATTTACAATTAAATAATCGGAAGATTACCGGTATCGATATTAAACCGAAATTCGCTTCCCTAACGGTTATTTATTTGTACAACAACAATTTGACTACTTTGGAAGGATTAGATTTCGCTCCCAACTTAATCGAATTGAATGTGCAAAATAATGATATTAGTGAAATTGATCATCTGTCAAACCTACGACAGTTGCGACGTTTAAATATCGGAGAGAATCAAATTTCCCTTATCGAAAATTTGCGTCCATGTGAAGATTTGAGGGAATTGTTCATGGAATCGCAAAAAATGGAGAAATTCGATTCAATTTTTGTGGATATATCGACAGTGCAATTAGATATGTTGACAGTGTTAAATTTATCAGGAAACAACCTTACAAATTTAACGGAGACAAATATCACAATATTTTATAATTTGAAAAATCTTTCGTTAACATCCAATTGTTTGAGTGATGTGAAAGATTTGATGAATTGTGTCTCGCAATTCAGTCGATTGGAAGAATTGGATTGTACAGATAACGAAGTAGTTAAGAAACCGAAATATAAAGAACGAATGACCATCAGTTGTCCTAAATTGGAGTTGTTGGATGGAGAAGAGATAACGTTACAATATCGGGAATTTATTGAGAATTGGACGACGCAGATTCGACGGAAACAACGATCGATCGAAGAGAATAATAGAGATAAGGAGAAGATGAAACTTAATGAGTTTATTCACGTATCAAATTGGTGAGAAGGAGAATTGATGAAAGTATAAATAAATATTGGTAACTAATAAAATAATGAATCGATATTGTTCTATTGCACATGTCTTTATCACAGAAACAAAACATTCGCGTCTTCTCTCTCATGCTTACTTTCCTACAACCATTGCTCGTATCTAAACCTAACGAGTTCGCCTTTATTAATTCTTCACTGGTAAAACAACGTCGGTTGACTGGCGTTTCTATGAGAATTAAGAAAATAATAAATAATAAAAAATTTAATTATTCTAACGTGTCGCTTTGATGATATCTTCTTTTTTTGTGATTTTTAAAATTTCATAAGATTTCCAACATTTGCCATCACAGATCTGGTAAGAATGTTCTGTGAAATCGAAGTTCCGTCGACATTCCGCTTCCTTCGCATCACAATGCCAACATTTGATGGTTAATCCAATGAAATCTAATTCTCCAAATTGAAAATTGAATTCTGTTGATAATTATTCAAAGTTTTGTTTAGAGAATTGTTTACAAGTTGTGTTGGGAAAGGAAGAGAAATAACTTTGTACGAAGATCGTTATAATGAGAAAAATGTTGAGAATGATTGATTTAATTGATGATATGAACATTGATATTGATATCGTGACCTTGATTTATTGGTAAACAGTACCATCAAGAATATAAACTATCTAAAAATTTGTGAGAATTGAATCTCTCTATATATATGTATATATCGAATCGATATCTAGAATGAATTATAAAAGAAGATTTAACATTGAGAATTTAATGACATTTTCAACTTCTCTCCTTGAATCATGGTTGAAGGAATTTATAAGAAATGTTTTCCGACTACGAATATTATAAATATCAAACTAACAGAAACGATGGTCCATGACATCCAATCCTCTCAATTTAGTCATTTACTTCAGATAATAAAATGTTCTTAGAAAGACATATGATTCTCAAAATAGATCTCATGGAAGTGAAAGAAAAATTGAATTATCTTTTCTCCTTCTATATCTGGAGAGTATAGGTGGGTGATTTCGAAGACTGAAATAAATCTGTTTTCCGCTTCCTCATTCTCCATTCCATTGTCTTCCATTCTAACTAATGCTGTGTGATGGATAATGAAAGTTTGAGGGGAGCAGATTGAAGGAAGTATGAGAATCGATTGTTTTCCGTCGTACAAATTCTTCCCGAAACTTCCCATTCTCCCAATGAAGGAAATGAGACATATCAGGAAATGATGGAAACATCTAACAATAAACTATTTGAACTGTTTACATCGAAACGTTAAATTTATTGTTGTTGTTGTTAGTTGGTTGGTTGGGGGAGTTAGAGAATTGATGTTACTAATCGTACGAGATATGAAAGATAAACATTTCGATTTGCGTTGATAAGGATGTGGTTCAATTGGGATATAGAGATAAGAAAAGAGGATGAATTGGAAATGGAACCAGTTCAACTATATTGTCCTCGTTCGACGATCGATGTCTCATTCTTTACCATTTGATGACAATGGTATCGAATGGGATTAACCTCGAATATATTAGAAAATTATGATAGATTCTATCTTATCAATTAAATCGTGAAATATCCGTCCAGTCATCCCAATATATTTTCCTACGGATTAAATACGAGAATAAAACGATTATGCTCGAAACGATAAAGAGAACAATCGATGGAGTTGGATTACTAACATTATTGAACGAAAATGATAAACGTTAAAATGAACTTATCAAATAAAAGAATGAAGATAATGACGATCGTTTAGAAAAAGAAAAAAAAGACGATAATGATGATCATTTAAAAAAAGAAAGAAGAGAAGTTCTTCTTTCTTCCCTTCCGTAATAGTTGTGGATATAAAGATTTACTTCACGAGAAACAAATTTCGACTAAATGTGATAAGGCGGAGGTGATATCGATGATGATATGGTGAACGGTAATTGAGATTAACACTCAACTCCCCATAATGTTTACAGAAAGACGGAATAGATAAAGAATGAACTATAAATTAAAGAAGAAGAAGAACAACAACATTCCTCTTTTCTATTTGTCAGTTTAATCGAATTATATAATAATAAGAACAAAAATAAAATTTATTTTGATTAAAAAAAAATTGTCATTTGTTTTTCGAGTGATGATTTCGTCATCAGGTTCATGATTATTTAACATTAAATTTGAACATTGTAATCGGAAACGAATGAAGTGTGAGAGAAATATCATCTACTCGTCCGAATAAATCTTTCGACTTATCAGATCTTCTACTTGTCGTCCGTCGATTATGTAAAAGAAATATTTTCTTTTCTTTCTTGCGGTACATCAATTGAATATTAATGAAAAGATGACGATCACCATGAATAATGATGATATCATCGGTATTATCGTTGATCTCATTGTTATTATAATTGTAGAATTACACATGTCACTGTCGCAAAAACATACCACTTTCGAGAACGTCTTCGATAGACGTAATATTTGACAACCGTTCGGAGTCTTCATTCCCATTGTGGTGAGTGAATCCAATTCTATTCTTGAAACACATTTTCTTGTTGTCGCCATATCTATTGTTGGATTTGATGAAAATATAGTAAAAAAACTTAAATAAAACTTTCTGCCTTTTCGATATCTTCACGTGTGCGGATTTCTGCTCTCTTGAACGATTTGATGCATTTGCCATCACATTGAATTGGAGCATATTTAGTGAAATCAAATTTCTTCACACATTGATCCTTCCTATCATAATCACATCTCCAACAACGGAAAGATTTCGGTTCCATAAACTTTGCTAAAGAATTTCTTCTGAATATCGACGACACCGATTGTTTCATAGGAAGAACTTCCTTCACTTTACGAAGAGTGTGACTATAGAACGACTCGCCAAATATTTCGCCAACTGAAAAATGGAAAAAATTTAAAGAATTTATTTAATTAAAAGAAATCTAACTTAAAAGGAATTTGGAAATGATTTGAAATATTTTATTGATATTCATGTTTAGTAGAGAAGGAATATAATGAGGAGAATTTGGATGGATCAATGGAATGGAAAATAAAACGAAAGAAAAATCTTTTCTTCTCTCAATATAATTCTTCGTCAACATATACAAAGAGAATCACGTCTTATCGAATGACAACATCTTCCACAACCACATATAGGACTAACGGATCTTAAATTATTACCATTGAATCATGGAAAGAAAAGAGATAGACGTTCCCCAAAAAACGACGTTCTCACAACGACGGAAAAGAGAGATTCCTATGAATCTATCACATTCTACCCAAATCGACAGAGGAAGTAAGTCTTTACTTTACTTTAACTTTCACAACTTTTTTTTTATTTGACTCTTACCAGTTCAATTCAAATCAAATCAATCTTAAGTTTTCCTTCGAGTTACATGATCATAAAACACTGATTGAATATATCGAGGACATGTTAATTCGAATCTTGTCGTATTATCACCTGGATTGGTTGCCTTCCAAAAAGAGATTTATTATTAAAGAGAAAATATGATGATGAACTCTCGGATCAACGTTAATGATTTTTCGATCTCTTTTATTCTTAAATAATAATCCTCGACTACTTTCACAAATGATCTGATAGTTTGATGTTGGAATTGAAGTCGACAAATGACTCTCCCAATTATAGAAACTACAAATAATTCTAGTTAATCAAATAATTTTTCTAATCGATTAACCTCAAATCGGTCGGTTTCGGTAATAGTCGTCTCTTGCCGAGAAAAATCGGTTCGAAATCATCCGTTTTTAATCGATTCGCGTAATCAATATATCCACTAATCTCTTGTCCTCTCGCATTCTTATCTCTAATAAAGATTATCGTCTAAATTAATTAATCCATATTAATTATTTTATTATTATTATTTGATGGCAAAAAAACCGTCATTTTTCCAGTACGATTTGGTCCTTCCCTTTGTGCTAAAGCAAGTAGAAAGGGATCTGTCAATTTTTTATTAGCGCTACATAACACTCTAGATTTGGGAGTTTGAATAGAATTTTTTCTTTCAACAATTTTGTTTCATTTAACTTTTTTTCAGCTTGTTTATTTTGTTTCAATGCTTCGATAGCCGCTTTTCTCGCATCGAATTCTTCTCGTCTTAAAACTTCTCCTGAACCGCGATAGCCTAACTCAACTAATTGTCGAGCTAATTCTTCATCCTACAATTCGAAAATGTCAATTTATTTAGTGACAACTAAATTCCATTTAGTAAATTTATTAACTTCTAAATAAAATAGATCGGTGGGAGTTATTTGTGAATCGAGGAATTCTTCATATGTCGCATATTCGGCAACTATGTCATGTCCCGTAACTTCCTCGTCTTCCATTATTAATGTATTTTAAAAGAAAATTATTATTAGAATATACTAAGCACTCCGTTACCATGGTGATGAAATTTTTTTAAAAGATTGAATGTTTGAAATTTTCGAATCATTATTTTTAAATTTTAAGCTTATAAATTCGATAATTTCCCAAATATTCAAATAAAGTTGTTGAACTACTGTCCCTGGTATTGGAATGTAAATGTCAACTGTAAACTTCGTATGTTTTTACAATACATCCTTCTGTTACTCAATATAACAATTGATGATAATTATTTATTTAATATTCAGCTATTTATTTTCTGACTCATATTTCCACATAAGGAAAATCTACTTTTATGGTAATATCGAACTACATGTACATGACTCCTCTGTACTTGTGTGTTTACATAACTGTATTTAAGAACGACTCGTTTCGATCGACTCATTTATATAAAGAAGAAATGTCGAATAACTTTCGCGGAGGCTAATTAATTATTCATTCTTTCTTCTTCGTAGAATTAAATTATTTTGGAGAGAAATTCTTCCGATGATGTATCGTCCAAAATTTTGTGCGAAATGTGCCAAAAATGTTTATCCATTAGAAGAATTGAAGTGTCTCGATAAAGTTAGATATTTCATTTTAAAAATAAAACATTTGAAACTTTATAGATTTGGCATAAAACTTGTTTTAGATGTGTCACTTGTAACATGTTATTGAATGTGAAGAATTATAAAGGATTCGAAAAGGAACCATATTGTCAAAGTCATCTTCCAAGAATTTCCCATTCGGCCGTTGCTGACAATCCGGAAATGCAACGAATAAAACGTAACACCGAAATTCAATCATCAGTTAAATATCATGCTGATTTTAATCAAACCATTCGAGGTCAGAAGACATCGATTGTGAACGATCCTGAAACAGAACGATTGAAGCAGAATCAACAATTCGTTTCACAAAGTGTCTATCATAAAAATTTTAATAAAAGTCGATTTAGTCATGATGAAGGGAAGGAAACGACCTCCATCAAACCGATGAGAAAGTCGGTCGATATTCCAACAAAATATAACAATGTCATTACATTCAATGTGAATGAGTCCAACGGTGTCTCTTCTTCTATCATCAATAAATTAAGACCATCACTCGACTGTGCATCTATAGAGAAAGTCGTTCCAGCTAGAACGATCGGTTCAATTTTCGATTATAATCCCACAAACGAAGATGTCGTGTCGAAAGATCTTATTAAAAAATGTATAGAGAAACAACATTTCAATAATTCAAATGAAACTTCTACTAGTGAGAAGAATGAGATTTCTGTGAAAAATGATCATCAGAAAATGGATAATAATACGACGGAGAATATCATTACAAAATTGGATCATGCAAATAAAAATATTGTAAATGAAAATTCAATAGAAATTAATGATAATCATTTGAAAAGTAAAAATCGAATTGAAATAAAGGAAAATCATTTGAAAACTGAAGATAAAATTGAAATAAACGGAAATAATGAGAAGAAGATGGAAAAAGTTGACGAAACGAAAAGTTGTGAAACGATCATCATCGATGGAAATATAAAAGAAATTAAGAAAAAAAATGAAAATTCGAAAAATCATCAGGAAACCACAGAATATGATTGGATTATTTTGGATGGTAAAGAAGTTAGTCCGAATGATTCCAATACACAAAGTGATGGAAATGATAGTGCTTATGCAAGTACGATAGCAATGACTAGTAATTCGAAGGGGTCGAAACCGAATTTCGAAGCGACATATGAAGCTATTTATGATCGAGATGGAAGTGATTCAACCGAATTATCTTTCAGAGTAGGAGACCGTTTTCAATCGTGCGAATTAATCGGCTCCGGTTGGTGGAATGTAATTAGTATCGATAACGGTATCAGCGGACTAGTACCAGATTGTTACTTACACATTCTACCCTGAAGACATCGAAATTTTTTTACATTCAATTTCAATAAAAATCACCATCTGAAAGGTGATGAAGCTGAACTTTCGATTAGTCAAAATGAAACATTTTTATTTTTTTACTATTGGCGTATTCTTTTATTTTATTTTCCTTCACATTTCTCATTTGTTTATCTTCATTCCATTTTACAAAATTCTAAATTAAACCATTTCATTTTTCTTTGCCAAATAAAAACTTATTTGTACATTTTAACAAACTCTTCATTCCTTATACCAACGGTCAATTTTATATTCTGCATATTGATTAAAATCATCATGATCAAGGTCATATAAGAACCATTGAAGGAATACTTGAATGAATTTATCAGTTCTAAATTTTATTCATTTTTTTCTCAAAGAACTAAAGTTTTTTTTTTGAATAATTGAATTTTGAATACGACTATAATATTACCATTGTAATTCTCTTTCAAACATTATTGATGTGCGTTTGGAATTTTCAAAATCTCAATTAATTGTAGAATGTATCATCGATAAAATGATGAAACGAATTGAAAGTTTATATCTAGTAATCTAATTGTGACGTTCTCTAAACTGAGAATAATTAAAAGTAATTAGCCTTTGTTAAATGAATTTTTCATTACCGATATTTATGAAAGAAAAATTTTAATTATTTTGAAATTTGAATACAATTCACAAATTGAATAACAATTGAAATATGATTAATTAAGAACAATAACTCCATGAACTTTTGTACAGTTCTTGAATCGGATAAAAAACGGAAAAATAACTAAATTTTAACTGACGTGAGTTTAATGATCATGGTAATAAATGAGGAACGACAGACAATTCGGAGACTCGACAATTCGGAGACGTGCCAATTCGGAGACCGACAATTCGGAGACGCGACAATTCGGAGACCCACAAATTTTTGCACCCCCATTTAACCTATTAAAAAAGGGAAATTTTTGCACCCCTAGGGGTGCAAAAATCGTATCTTAAATCGTATGTATTAAAAGGCATCGTACTAACATATCGTAAGTAATATTTTTAACAAAAAAAATTACCATCTTGTTACACTATTCACTACAATATTAAAAATGGTCTCCGAATTGTCGCGTCTCCGAATTGTCGGTCTCCGAATTGGCACGTCTCCGAATTGTCGAGTCTCTGAATTGTCTGTCCCCCATAAATGAGATATTACATTAACAAGTATTATGAACGATAATGGTAGAAAATTTTAATGCTGAAAAAGAAAATGAATGAAATATTCTCCATTATTAAAAAATTCATTTCTATAAAACTTTCTTGAAAGAAGTCAATGAATAATTGTTAACTTCACTCCAATTCTTATCACACATATAGAATTCCAAATATATTAGAAATTCCATTTTAATATTTATTATAAACATCTTTCACAATTAATTTTGATAGAAGAATCGATTCAAATTACTGTTTTCATGTTTGCAATAATTTCGTAAAAAAAATTATATTAATTAAAAATACTCATTTTCGTTTCTAAAATTGAGCAAAATTTATTGAGAATTTTTTTTATCCTACAATAATTTCTTTTCTATCAGTTAGTCGTTTTCCGCGATTCTAAATCAACCCAAAATTTACTACTCTTAAAACATCACTGTATAATATACAGTGTATATTATTGTTTTTTTATGAACAATAATTAAATTTTGTATTTTCTCGATATTGGTCACTTATATATTCAAGTGAATAGAATGATGTATTTCTCTTTTTGAATAATATTGAATGTCCAATTATGTTCGGAATACCTTATTCGTACGAGTATTAGAGGGTGTGGGAAAAAAAAGAAAATCGTCTAAATCATAGGATGGACATAATAAATTTTTTTGGTCACACGGCCTTCACTTTTCTTTAAGGGATCGTTTTATATAAGAAATGATGGTAACATGTGTTCCCTTGGAAACTAAATCATTTCTATATTTTGTATAAAGATCTTCTTGTTTTGCACAGAATTAAAACGAAAATTTTCATTAGTTTCTAAAAATTTATCGAATGTTTTAGCAGACTTCGAAAATAAAATGGGCAACAATAACCTAGGTAAACTCAAGCTTCTTTCGAAGAAGATGGTGATCTACATGAAACGGAACATTGTAATGACGATCTTGGAAATATTAATTCCATTATTGATCGCATTTCCTTTGTTCTTAATTGTACGAAACATAATACCGGTTAATGTGAAGAATACACCAACAGAATGGGCCGATTATAATCCTACCAACGTTATAGCTCCGTCAGTTAAATTAAAAAAATTAGTGTATGCACCACATAATGCACAAACGCAACGAATAATGGATAACGTTCATACGTATTTATCGTTAACACAACCATTAGTTCCCTATGATAGTGAAGGATTGATGTTAAACGATGTTGAAGAAAAAAGTTAAAATTATCTAATTGAAAATAAGTGAGAGTATTTATTTGTAGATTCGGAATGGCTGGGAGTTGTCATATTTGAAACAAATCCTCCAATATCCGCAGGAGAGCGATATAAGATAACTTACAAGATTCGTTTACCTATGAGATTTAGGACTACTAAGAAAAAGACGTTTTGGAATACGGGACGTTTATCTGAGGGTCTTTCTGTTCGTTCTACAACTAAAAATCCAATTTCTATATATGGGAAACCAAGTTATTGAAATAATTTTTTGAAATTGAAATAATTGGAAAATGAAAACAGATTATGCGACTGATGGATTTTTAGGAATTCAGTCAGCAGTCGATCGTGCAATTATGGAAGATCAAATTGGAACTACCCCAAATAGTAAAGCGTTTGGGAGAGATACTATTAGGATGTCTCCTAACTTACAACGAATACCATATCCTCCATATGTTGTTGATAGTAACGTGCGAACAATTGAAACACAATTGCCATTAATTTTCATTCTAGCTATGGTATTTGTCGCCATTTTAAACGTTCGACAAATTACGGTAGAGAAAGAAATGGGTATGAAAGAATTGTTGAAATTACATGGCATACCTCGTTATTTACAATGGTTCATCTATTTCGTGAAGATGTGCATTATTGGACTGATCTTCTCGTTAATAGTCGCCGGAGCTTTTAAAGTTACACATAATTATTTAAAATTAGTTAGATAATAATGAATACTTTTTAAAGATTAAGTTACAACCGGTTAACACAGCGTTTAAAGTTGCCGTTCTTGAACATTCCAGTTATGGATATATCTTCATATTCTTCTTCCTATTCTACTTGTCTAACATCACATTCATATTTCTCCTTTCAAGTATATTCTCTCAAGGTTTTCTTTTTCTATTTCTAATATTTAATCTAATCTCTTTAACAATTTATTATATTTTCAGGGTACACGGGTGCCATGGGTGGTGGTCTTTTAACTTTTGCGTCTTATCTACCTAGTACTTTCCTCAACGGGAAGATAATACCTGTAGCTGCGAGATGTCTATTATGTCTTTTACCCAATTTCGCTTTCAGCAGTGGAACCGGAGTACTTTCTCGATTAGAATCAACCAATATTGGACTTGTAACCGAAACGGTAAACGAACCGTCGTCATTAGAAGATTCATTTACATTCGCTCACGTTTTTGGTATGATGGTTTTGGATATATTTCTCTACGGTCTATTGGCAGTCTATGTCGATGACGTGAATCCAGGTCAATATGGTATCGCTAAAAAATGGTATTACATTTTTCCGGTTTTTCTAATTTTCTTCCTTTCTATAATATGAATTCTAATAAATAATTTTGTTTCGTTCCCAGTGTTGTGATGTAAAGAACAGTGTGAGAGACAAATCTGAAGAAGCGGAAGATAAACAATTCACTAACCAACGTTATCAGAAACCGACGATAAAAATAAGGAAATTGAAAAAAGTTTGAAAAAAATTGTGAAAATTAAATTTAATTTTAAATTCTTTAAAGGTATTCACTCAAGGAATGTGTTGTAAGAAAACGACTAAAACAGCAGTTTGTGGGCTTAATATGGATGTTTATGGCAATGAGATAACAGCGTTTTTAGGACAAAATGGTGCTGGTAAAAGTACCACAATTAGTATGTTGACCGGAATTATCGCTCCAACTGAAGGAACAATGTATGTTGATGATAAGTATGATTTGAGGAGAGACTTGTCATCTATCCGTAATAATCTTGGCGTTTGTCAACAACATAACGTATTCTTCGAGTATATGACGGTGGAAGAACAATTGACGTTCTTTGCTGAATTGAAAGGAGCTGTCAATGTGAAAAATGAAGTAGATAAATATGTGGAAGATTTGAATCTTGAAGAACAGAGGAATAAACAAGCAAAAAAATTGTCAGGAGGACAGAAACGTCGTCTTTGTATTGGCATTGCATTTTGTGGTAATTCGAAAATTGTGATCTTAGATGAACCGACGGCTGGTGTAGATCCGAAGGCACGTCGTGAAATTTGGAAGATTCTTCTAAATCAAAAGAAAGGCAAAACGATTATTCTCACTACTCATTTTATGGATGAGGCTGACAATCTGGGCGATCGGATTGCCATAATGGTTAAAGGTAATTTGATGGTACAAGATACGAATCATGATTTGAAGAACAGATATGGTAAGGGATATCATTTGACATGTGCACGATTGGCATCAGAACAAGAAGATGTTGAAGAGATCGAGAAAGAATTAAAAGAGAATTCGAAAAAAATTAATGATTGGATTAAGTCGACAAATTTCCCTAAAGTAGAATTGATATCAGAGGATAGTAAAGAATTGAAATTCAGCATTCCCAAACAAGGTGCAAATGAGAAATTACCGAAATTGTTGAAAGAACTTGATTCAAAAATGAAAGAGTTTAGAATCGCTTCATATGGTTGTAGTATCACCACTTTGGAGGAAGTGTTCCTGAATGTGGTGGAGAATGAATCGATTGTTTCCTGGTCTAATGATCTATTGGCAGTAATGCAGGATCAATATGGTAATCATAAAGCTAAAATCGAATCAGTAGACGAACGAACAATAAAATATCGTGTCCCGAAAGAACATGAAGAAGATTTAAAGAAAATATTGGAAAAGGAGAAGAAAAGATTAGAAGATGAGAAAAAAATGCATAAAATCGATTCAATTGATTTTAGTTCTTTCGAATCGGAAGTGGTTGCATCGCTAATATTAAAAGATGAATCAACGAATGAGGAACAAGTAGAAAATAAAAAAGAAATTGAAGAATTGACAAATCCCAGTTACACATTGATTAGTGGATGGAAATTAGGTTTGCAGCAATTCAGAGCTTTATTCAAGAAAATATTCTTGGGAAATATTCGAAATATCAGTTTGTTACTTTCTCAAATATTCGTACCAATCATAACGGTGATATTGGGTGTCATCGCTTATAAAATTTTCCCAACATCGTTGAATCAAATTCAATTGCCTATAACTTTCGGAAATTATTCAGATACTTATATTCCATATTATATTGCTGATTCCCCAACTGCACAAACTGCGGGAGAAAAAACTTTCATTACCGAATCCATTGAGAAAACTTTCGATTTAGCAAAATCATTACGGAGATCAGATCGACCATATAAAGCACAATTACATAACGTTGAAGATAAGTTCACAGATTCAAAACTTCAAAAATGTAATGAACAAACGTTTTCTATTTTTTTCATCTATTAACTAATCTTCTTTTCTTTTGTTAGTTCTATGGTGGATTATACAACATGTTTCGGTACGGAAATCAGTATTAGTTCTTATCTCAGTTTACATGTGATGGGATTGTTGTTTGAAAAATCATTAACAAATCTCCATGTGACTGCACAATACGAGAGTTCATATTCACATTCGGCTCCACTCGCTCTCAATATGGCATCGAACACCATTTTACAAATGATTGTTAGCAATGAAGCTGATACGTCAAAAGCATTAATCAATACTGTAAATCATCCGTTGCCGGCAACGAAAGAAGATATAATCGATAACCAAAATTCATTGAGTCAAAATCTCGGAATCTTCTCCATTGTCGTTAATTTATTGATGGGATTCTCATTCGTTTTCGCTTCATTCGCTGCATATATAGTGAAAGAAAGAATTAGCGGTGCTAAATTACTTCAATTCATTTCTGGTATTAATTCCGTCGTCTATTGGTTCACCAATTTCCTTTGGAACTTTATATTCTACACTATCGTTTCCATCATTATACTGATTTTGTTCGCTGCATTCAATATCGCTTATGTTGTTGAGGATTTCGGTTAGAAGTTTTAAAGTTTCGGTTTTGAAAATTTTCTTTAGAAATTGGCGCACAATTTTTTCTGTTATTCTTATTGTATGGACCTCCTGGAATATTGTCAATGTTCATTTTATCTCGATTCTTCAATAAATCAGCAAATGCCATTGCTGCCTTATCAGCATTCAATATGGTGACGGGAATGATTATGGTAATAGCGGTATTTATCGTAGCTTCGATAGAACCAAATTCAAAAGTGCCTGAAATTTTGAATACTATATTTACAATCATCTTTCCCAATTTCGCATTTGGTAATGGTGTACTTCAATTCTATTCTCTTCAACAAACAATTTTCTTATGTAAAACTGTTCCAACTTTGGGTTAATTTTTACAATTTTCTAAATTTCTTCTCATTTTTTAGAACATTGTGACAAGAAATTTGATTCGATTAAGGAACCTGGAATTCTTCTCAACATTATTTGTCTCCTCCTTCAAGGAATAATTCTATTTTTGATTCTCATCTTTTTGGAATCGAATCTAAGTTATCAGTTGAAAGCGAAATGTACATGTCAAAAGAAACCGTGGAGCTATGATAAAATGAAGAATGATTCTCTAAAACCAGAAAAAGAAATTGTTACCACAAACAAAATTGTTGAAGTTTTCCATTCCATTTATTGTTCTATACGATTAAATTCTGATGAAATTTAAATAGACTGTAATAGAAATAGAGCCAGAAAGACCTAAAACGGCAATAGAAGTAAAACCGGTTGGAACGACGATAAATATTTTAAATTTATTTAAAAAATTAAAATTAAAAATTTTAGATTAAAAACAAAGAATCTGAAGATGTCTTAAGAGAAAAACAAGAAATCCAAAATAAATCTGTTAAGGAATTATCTGAACAGAATATTCTGCTAATCAATGGAGCGGGGAAAGTGTATAAGGATTTCGTAGCTGTATTCCCGATGTATTTGAAAGTGGGAAATGGGGAATGTTTTGGATTGTTGGGAGCTAATGGGGCTGGAAAGACGACAACGTTTAAAATGTTAATTGGGGATGAAACCTCTACCGATGGTGATATTTATGTGAATGGAAAGAAATTGGAAACAGAAGCGAAAGATGTTCTCATTTATTATTTGGATAAATTTAATCGATCATTTTCAGGCAAGAAAAACTGTCGGATATTGTCCTCAATTTGATTCGTTATCAGAGAATATTAAAGGAAAAGAATTATTAGAATTTTATGCCAAAGTTCGTGGAGTACCTAAAGACAAGATTAAGCAGAACGTAGAAAGTTTGTTGGAATTGTTAAATTTGAAAGATCATGCAGATAATTACGGTACGAAATACAGGTTCCATTTATTTATCTTTTATCATTTATTTAAAATTTAATTGTTCATCATGATGGAAATAGTGGAGGAAATAAACGGAAATTATCAACAGCTATTGCGCTCGTTGGAAATCCAAAACTAATTTTATTAGACGAACCCACAAGCGGAATGGATGTAAGTGCCAGACGATATTTGTGGAATGTCATTAATGCTATTCGTAATACTGACGGCCGATCCGTCATCTTGACAACACATTCCATGGAAGAATGTGAGGCATTATGCACGAGGGCAACTATCATGATGAACGGCAAATTCCAATGTCTGAATACCATACAAAATCTAAAGAATATTTATGGAAAAGGGTTCAACTTAAAAGTGAAAACGATGGATGGCGAACAAAATAAAGATGAGATCAATTCGAAGGGAGAAGTGAATATGACAAAATTTATTGAATGGTTGAATAAACAATATTCAGATGAAAATATCGAGATTTCAAACCAATGTCAAAATATCGCAGAGATAAGGATATCGATTAACGAACAAGGTAAAACGAAAGATTTGAAATTGGCTCAAATTTTTGAAATAATGGAAAATAATAAAGCTAAGTTGAATATTGACGATTATTCAGTCAGTCAATCCACTCTCGAACAAGTGTTCAATACATTTGCTTCACAGCAAATTGATCCGAGTGAGAGAATGTTGAAATAACTGCCTAAACTTTATTAATTTATTTACCAACTTAATTTGTCATAATTCATCGACTTGTTCGTGATTTTTACATTTTTATATAAACATTTTAATCAGACTGGTTACAACCAGTTACATTTTGGCTCCAAGAACTGGGTCTGACAAGACTGAATGTGACCCAAAAACTTTCAAAGTTTTAAATTTCAGTATTTCAGGATAATAATTTCAGAATTTTTCTTTTCAATCTTAGGTTTGTTATCTGATATTATTATCCCCTTTTTAACAAGTTTCTAATTTTGCATTTGTAAGTTTCATTTCTTTTTCATTAAATAGACGGTTGTCTTTGCCTTTAGTTGAGTCTTCAGATTTAATTATTCATTGATTCACATCATCGTTCGTAGTTAATTTAATTCTCAAATACTGATTTTCCATCTTCAGGTACTGACTGAAAGTCTGAAATGTAAATATTAGAACTTTCTTCCGTTTTACTATGAAAAATCATACTAGATTTCCATGTATAATAAAAAAAAAAAATAATAATAATATTCTAAAAATTACTTACTTTCCAACTCTGTCAATACAGTTACATCATCATATCATATTGCTTTGTAAAAGATTATTTGTCACTTTTTTGTTGGATTTTCTTTGTTTATATAATTTGGTCATATCCGTGATCGCTAAGAATCTATTTTTCTTCGGAAAATGTTCCTATTTGGATTAGTTGGTTGAAGGAGGTTGCAAAAAAATCATCTCATTAATAATACCTCTTTTCACGATTCATAGAGTTAAATTAATTGAAAACTAACAAGATTTAAGGTGAAGATTTTAATTTAATTTTAACAGGAATAGAGGTGAAATAGATCAATGAAGAAATAGATATTGCTTATTTAAAATTTATCCTTATATACTTTATTCCATAAACAACGTTTCCAGTCCAGTTAGTCGTACAACCGAATACGATCGAAATCCGCTACAAAATTTAATGCCAATTGATCATCTCTCTTTCTCAGCACATCGATAATTCCATCCGCATATTCTATAAGAAAAATATTTGAAGAATTAATGATTTGTTTTGGTCTCCTCTTATGGTCAGTTAATTAGTTATGTCTAATATGGAACAATCGTTAGTTTTATTGGAAGTTTTAGTTTAGCTCTACTTTAAAAGAAAATTTACCATTTATACATTTTATGCCGTCTGATCGAAGACGACGGATTGGGAGAAGATAAACATAAAACTAGAATATTATTTGACTAACCTTTCGGATGTTGGAGATACAAAGTCGTTGTCTTTAAATCAGATAGACCACCAGGTCCCAAATCTCCATGAACTCCTAAAAAAATTGAAAGAAAAATTTGGTAGAGAGAATTTAAACCTGGTAAATTGTTGACGGACAAATATGCTTCTCCTTCGAAATCATCCCGTCCAACTAGATCGTGATCGAATATGCGAAATTCGATTGACGCTCCATCAGTTAAACATTCAACTTCTTTCACTTTACTAGACTTAATAATATAATTATCAATTTTAAAAAATTACAAACAAATCGAATCGTTCATTGTATTGAGGATTCAAAGTTTTTTTCTTTACTTTCGATTTGTGCACGGTTTTGGTTGTAAATAAGAAAGCTGGTTTCAACGATATGAGAACAAATGGGTCAGATGATCCGTTGGCGTCCATAGGTCGAAGATTTCTTGCAAACAGTAACTCGACTGATAACGTTTCAGCCGATGTATGATATTGTGCACGAACGGTGACACTTCCGTAAAGACTTTCACATACAGATTGTTGGAAGAGCACTCGTTCTTTGTAGAACATCGATATCAAAGTACTACTATCACAAACGTGCAAAGAGATATTGCTAGTTAACATCTAAAATAGAATCAAATACATCAAAGTAACTAATTGTAAGAAAAGCCAAAAAGAAACTATATATCTAGAATTTTCGATATCTTTCCGAGATAGACCGTTTCCGTCGCCATGGAAATAATTAGCTAGTGTCTCCAAAATTCGTTTACATTTCATAAAGTAAGTGAGAGGTGAAGTTTTCTTTGACACTTTCTTAAAATTATTCTCGAATATTTGAAGGAAGTCCTTCCATAAAATGAAGAGAATCAAATTGAAATTCACTTGCAACATGTAAATTTTCAATGAGATTAAATTGTCTTCAATATATTGGATCAATGGATGGAGAACTTCGTCTTCACTCAACTTATCCGTCACTGTCGAATTCATCGTCAATTCATGTACACCATCCAACATTTGAAAGATGCGATTATTTAATTCATCACTCATTTTATTAACGACGAGTGTAAGAATTTCTTTAATGTGCAATTGCATTTCCTGATTCATCGTCATAACGGATTTATTCAAAGCGATCTTACAACCTTCTGCTGACATCTCATCGATTTGTGTCACAGTTTTGTTAACTTCAAGATTCTGCGGAATGTTCGTTACTAAATAATCTCGAACATTCTCAATCGAATTAATTATTTGACACAACTGTTGAAATTGAACATGAAAATTTGAAAAAAGAAGAAATTGAACTTCTTTTGAAATGTCGAATCGTCCCGTCGAATCATAATATTTATTGTTTAACATTTTCTGATGCATCAAATTCGTATAATACATAGCAGCATCAGTTAGATCTTGTGTTATCTTCATCAAATAAATAAATCCATATTCGGCGTCCGGCCAACTGATGGCTGCCCAAAATTGACGATATTCAGCCAAAAATGACTTCACATCAACTGAAGACGTTGTCAATTGAACTTCATTTTCATAATCAAGTGACTGTTCAAAAATACAATAATAAGTATAATAAACAACAACAATAAAACTTGATCTTGTTCAACCGAAATTTTGATTCGTTGCATAGATTTCTGACGTGCTAAATCGATCCATCGACGTACAGCTGTGACGAAATATTTGTGAAAAGAGTTGATGTGTAAAGTTGAAATGGCAATTCTAAAATAATTAATGAAAATTTAATATATATTTATTTTAAATTAGTAACCCTGTGACATGAGTACGGAATTTATGGAAATCTTTGAGGGCAGTATAAAGACGAAAAAGATTCTCACCAATTTGAACGGCCGCCACACTATTATCGAGAATGTCTTCCTCTCGATTAATCACTTCTTCGATATCATCATAAATTTCATTACCAATCTAATAGATGTGAGATAAGAAGAATTGTTCAATTAATTCAAGTGGAGAAATCGAAGAAGAAACTTCTGCTTCTAATGCACGAAGTATATCGGTGCAAAGCTGTGTTAATCGATAATTGTTAATCGGAATAATCAAATAGAATAAGCAGTTAATCGAATTAATCGGAGTGCGAAAAGGAAGAAAGAGGAAAATTTTAACTTTTTCATCCAATTTTTTATAAATGAAACTGAAATAGGAAATGTTCAAATATCTCAAATTTAAAATTCGAATGAATGAAAATTTAAAAATTAAAGAAACTTTTTGAAATGTTTATCATAAACTTTAGCAGCTTCGAAACATTCCGCATAAATTGCATTGACTAATTTCACTAAACTTAAAATGATTTGTTCATCAGCCTGAAAAAACCTTTTTTAATTCCGTTCTTTTATATAAGAAAGCCAACTCTCATTAATGGTTTCGATGCGGCTTTCGTCGTTTCATACCATTCACATAATCCTTTCTAAAAATTTTAATATTTTCATGAATTATTTGACAAGAAAATTACTAACATCAATTGCTTCATAAATGAGATCGTGCATATCTTCACAAATATAAGGTGAACAAGCAATCTGATATAATTGCATTGAATGTATTCGACTCAATGTACTTAACATCGCTTGCAATTTATAGATCGAAGGTTCACAAGTGGCTGGTAGAACTTCACGTAAATGTCGTATTAATGAGCAACAATTAATGATATATAATTGGAAAGATGATCGAAGTGCCACAGTCTCATCGCGACTTAACGGTGAATTGATGTCGGACAGTTCGTCCAATGATCGAAGTAATCTTCCCAAAATATTGAAATTTAACGGTTTCTTTTGATGTACATCACTATAAGACAACCATCGACATAAAGATAATTGTAAATCAGTAATATCTCCTTGTACGGCATGTTGATGTAATATCACTTCTGCATCATGTGATAATTGTCCATTCCAATGATTGGAATCTTCTTTTCCAATTTCTGCCTCAATAAATATTCTTAATAATTTCCTTTGTTCATCCACGTCCGTCCAATTACAATCCTCATCCGATTCCGAACATGACGATTCGTTGTGATGTGGACAATGTAGATTTTTCTTCTCTCTTGTCGATAACGATAACCTCAATCGAATATCACCATCAACTTTCGATTTGGATGACCTACCTTGTAACTTGTACCATTTCTCAACGCCCTTCGATGATACCGTCTA
This sequence comes from Seison nebaliae, assembly GCA_023231475.1. Taxonomy (NCBI): domain Eukaryota; kingdom Metazoa; phylum Rotifera; class Pararotatoria; order Seisonacea; family Seisonidae; genus Seison; species Seison nebaliae. Next base: position 19,465 of record JALJEE010002960.1, on the reverse strand, counting down.
TTAATGAATTGAGAATATTATTTATTAATGAACGTTTATGGAAAATTCCAACTGCTAAAGACAAATCGAGACATCCGAGAAAATCGTCAACGTTCAATGACGATCGTCGTTGGTTATTTACAGACGATGATGTACGTGCACTTTGAGCAACTTGTTTAAAGAATCTGAACAATGATATTGGAATGTAGATGGAATTGTAATGGAATAATGATTGAATTAAACCGATTAAGTCCTTTAATTCCACTAATTTCATTTAATCGTTTTGTTGCGTCCAAAACACTCACTTCATCATCATGATCCCAAATATCCAAATGTAAAGTGTCCGTTTCTAAATCTTCGATAAAACTGAAACAATATTTGTACATGAACGATACAAATAATGAAAAAATCGGAAAAATGGTAAACAATCGAAATCGTTGATTCCAAACAGGATTCAGTGTACATCGTTTAACATCCGTCGTTTGAATATATCTTGCAGGAAGGCGATCTCTAATAACGAAACTTGACTAGAATAAGAATAGAAATTGATGAGAAATACAGAGTTGAAGGAAACTCTTCTTTCTGAATATTCGGTTCGTTTTCCTTCCGGTTTCTTCGGACGGAATTTTAACGATTCACCAAATCGATGCAAAAATGAATTAACCGATCCATCATTCTTATTCTTATGACCATTATTCTCTTTTTAATTGAAATAAAAATTAATTTTTATTCCAAATGTATTTTAAATGGTTAAAATTATAAGTTATTATTGATTTCAACTCACCAATATAAAAAAATAAAAAATTTCATATTTACTTCCACAAGACACGCAACAAAGACGAGAAAGTTTAGAGGCTTTATTGACATTTTCTACTATACATCTCAAAGTGAAAAATAGATTTCAGGTGTAATTCATTTCGATTAGTAGAAGAAATGATTAAACCATTTAATAATTGTTTTGGCATGATGCCCAACATACAATATGGATCGGAGAAACCGTTCGCATCTTTCGCTTCCAAATTTTTCGCTTCGAATATATCCACATTGATGATAACTCTGGGAGCCTAAAAATAATTGAAATTAAAAACAAAAAAAATAATTTCAACTTCCTGTTTTTCTGCTTGATGTAATAAGAGGTGATGTGTATCGTCGTCCATTTTAAAAATGTCATGAAGATAATTTATTAATTTCTCATGTGAATGTTCTCTAATTCCGATTTTATGAATTATCGTATATAACGCTTCGACATATAGTCCCGCTTTATCCTCCTCCGTTATCTTCATCAATTCCTCAATTTCATATTGTTTCATCTTCTTCAATTCTTCATCAGTTTGGTTAGGTTGTCGACATGGCGCCTCAGCAATTAAGTCATCTTGAATAGTTTTAATGATGAAAAAAGAAAATGTTTTTAAAATAAAAAATTTAGTAAAAAATTGTTGGAACCAGCATCAATTTCTTTCATTTTCTCTTTCTTTTCTTCGTCATCACTACTGCTACTGTTACCGTCCTTACTGCTATCTCCTGTAGATAAATGAGCTTCTCGAGAATATTGTTCATCGACCAAATTGAAAGAATCAGTAGTAGTTCTATTTTTCCGTCGATCGGCTATGTTATTCAATGCTTTCTTCCATGATTTCATCCTCTCCATTTTCAGCCGATGAAAAACACCATTTCTCATATACATTTGCTCTTGCTGCACCGAATCAAATCGATCGCATAGCAATGCAAATGTCTCATCATTTCGACTCATCTGTATGAAGAAATAAGATAAAATTCACATGATTACCGATTCACATATTTCTTCATCTTAATATGACTGAATGCTTACAACCGTCGTCATGGGAACCGAGAGAAAATTGGAAAATTTAATTTTCGTAAAAATTTTTTATAATTAATTCAATCATGCAATAATCGCTTCACGATTCATTTTTTGAGTGAAATTATTAATTAATCTCTCACCACTCTTATATTACGTATAATTTTAATTTATTTATGAACTGCAAATAAAATTTGTAGGAGTTAACGGATAATTGACGGAATTAATCGGATAATGAATATCATGCTCTTCGATTTACACTCAAAAGTTATCAGCTGTGAACAATTATGTGAAGGAAATAATTTTTCGACGAATTTCTAAAGGAAATTGTGTAATCTCCGCAATTAAGTTGTATGTGCTACTGACGAACAACGTGACGTCATAAAAACTTACAAATTTTTAACGAAAGAAAATTTAACGAATTTTTTAACGAAAAAAAGAGTTAGTCTGAAAATGAAAAAATAAATGGTTGTCTAATTGTTGTTTTCATTATCAGGATTCGTCTTTGAACTTTAATTGGTTTTTTCCTGAGTGGAAGATGGGAAAAAAAGCTGGAAGATAATATGGGAACATGCTGGGAATAATATGGTTGTTGAGAATATTCATTTTATTTTGTTATATAAGCAGTTTGTTACATATACTATTCTCTGTTCGATTGGCGAATTATTTTCGACAATGTTCCTATGTTCCTGATTAAACACTCTTCCTCTTTGAGACTGTCTCTCTGTATTTATTCGATACTCTCTGGAATTTGTGTATGTCTCTTACGTTCGATCATGTAACGATATTTCTTCTCACAAAATTTATCATTTAACCGAAAATAATTCAACGACATTGTTCTGATACCTTTTTCCTGTCTAATATCTTTGGTCGAATTGGGAAAGAATTCCCTGCGAGAAAGTCATGAACAATATTTAATTTAAGAATGACTCATAATCTGAGAGCTATTACATTTAATACTCTAGCACAATACTGCACTTGTTAGGAATTATGGATTGATCAAATAATTTTATTGATTCATTAAATACGAAGGAATGTTACGTCTACTCCATTAGGAATTGGCGGGAAAAGCGATTGCAATTAGACGAATTACCGGGAAATTATCCGATTTCTTTCATTAACTTCTCTAATTCGTAATTAAATTCGACTGAACAAATAAATTATATTAAAAATGAATAAATATTACGAATTTATTCGGCATTTATCCGAAATTAAAGTTTATTGTAATCAAATATTTATAGAAAAATTCTGTGAAGAGAAAGTTGGAACAAAATCATTGTCAGAAATCGAATTGAGAGAAATTGAAATAATTTTGTCGGATGAAATTGATGAGAAATGAGTATGGAATATTGAAAAATTTTCAATTTGCATGAAATAATATGAAATGTTCACGTCGAGAAGAAGTTATACATATTCATAAGAATGATTAATTTATATGTAGTGTAATGTATATGTAATAGATGAATATGTAAATCGATAGATGTAAGTATGTTTAGTAAGATCGATTCAATACTTCTTCCTAAGGTCAAGATGGAATAAATTATTAAGTAAAATTAATAAATTTATCGAAACTTCTCGAAATCAGACGAGAAAAGTAGAATATGCATGTCACACAATTATTTTTGTGATGTAATTCATTTAAGTTACGATGTTTCTTCTCTTCTGTGTTAGATATCGTTACATAATCTTCTTTTAATTAGAATATATCAAAATTAAACAGAAGGAAATTGTCGAGCTATTTCCATCATTATTCCACTCAACATTTCGAATTATTTGCATTTCATATGGATTTCGTCGAGTTCCATAACCTCTTTCAAGAAAATTAGGTTAATATTGAAGATTTCAAATTTGTTTAGTCAAAAGTTAAATCAGACGCACTATTTTATCGATTGATGTCTGCAGCACTTACTGTGCACTACTTTCACCGGAAAGGTTAAAGATATTCCGTTATAATTTCATAGTAGAGTATGCAATAAATGGGAATTATGGATGATAAGATCCGTTCAAGTGAATAATTAGCTAATACTTACTATACATTACAATCCTCGAATCAGATTACAATTCCTCCAAACACTTGTCGCTACATTCTAGTCAATAATTTGAAAGTACGTTCAAAAATTAGAAAGTATAAAACACTTACGTTCTTTATTTAACTTTAACGACAAAAATGCATAGAAGTCGTTAATTTTATTCACTCGATTTAGTATTGAGTTTTAAAGTGGATCATCAAATTTAATTTGAAAACTTATTTTCATATGATGACAGAGGAAAAGAAATCAGTTCAATCGATTTGTACTTGATTAGAATTACAGATAAATATTTCCTTTAGCAGAACTAAAAAAACAACCAAAACAAATATTATAGAAAAGTTCTATTAAAATATTATTTAATTGTTTAAAAGTAAGAATCCAGAAGTAACTAGAATAGTGAAGGTCCAAAAAGAAGAAAGGTAATGAAAGAATAGGTAGGAAAATAGGGAACGAAATACATCTGATAAATAGGAAGGAAGAAGAGTAAACTAATGAAATTTCATTTATTCCGTACACATGAAACTTCTTCAATTTGCACTATCGTCTCAATTTACATATCAATTGGTGTGAGATATTAAGAGAATTATTATAAATTATTATGAATGGAATTATACTAATTGTTATGTAGAGAATGTGGAGAAATCATATTTACATTTAATAGTACGTCTAATGGGCATTACCTGTAACAGTCATATCAATACACTTCCTGCAATATATCATATCCGTCTATCTATATTCTTTTCATAAAAAGGATTATATCATTATTTTTGGAGGAAGCATTACGTCAAATATCCTTCCATTCGATTCCGATGAGTATTTTTTGAAAAAAAAAATTTTTTTTCAATCGACCTTAATTCCTTTCCTATTACACAAAATGACGCACAAACACACACACACACACGTGCGCGTATCTATCAGTCGTTGGTTAATTTCTGTGAATATTCCGGCTGCATATGGGGAAGAACATGAAAAATTTATTGAATAATACGATATTGTGTGAAAGGAAAAGGAAATTCATAATTCATAAATCGTTATTTTTCTTTCGTTTCATATCAGTGGAGGTATATCATCGTTCCCATCATTGCCATCGTCACCATGATAATTATACAGGTTATCATTACATTGAGCATCATTATCGTCAAGAGGAGCGGTGACATGACAAGCAATATTATTGTGAATAGGCTTTTCTTCCGTTTCCGATATTGCCGATTCATTTCGACTAGATGATGCAACCGACTTCCTCTGACATTTGCTTATGTCGATACCATCGAACTGATCATTCGTACGGCACTATTTGGAGAAGGAAAGGAAATGACATTGAAATATCAGATAGAATCATTCGAGTTCTCCTTGTGAAAAAAGAAGAAAAAGAAGAAAGAAATAATTAAATATGGAATATGAACCTTCTTCATTCGAATACATAATCGACCTGTTCCTGAATTGCGCACTACTTCACTACCTTCCACGAAAACTTCATCGTTTAAAGTTAATTGAAGGATTTTCCCTTTAATTCTACATCGAACATATGTGGGAAATACATCAACTTCAATCAAAGATGTATCCAAATACTTGTACACATCCACGTACAAGACGAGATGTTCCTTTTCATCTGCCCAAACGAAATCTAATCTAGGAAGGAATTGATTGTTACATTTTATATTATTACAATTTTATTTTAGTCGAACTTCGCTTCATTCACATTCAAAGGCTCATTCTCATTCCGAAATAGACGAGTTGGTCGTTTTTTTTCCACTTTGGCAAATCGACTATTCGTCTTCTTCTCTTCCTCTTCCAATTTCCTTCTTTCTTCTTCTTTTGATGCATGATATCTCGTCTCTGGCGAATATTCCTCCGTATCAGGACAACTAGAAAACAAAAGAATTTCAAAAAGAATTCTTTTATTCTAACTTCGCATATGTTTCTTTTTGTTTCTCCTAAAAATTTGGGAGGAAACTATAGAAAAAATGCGAGATAATTTCAACTCGAATAATTTTCTGATTAGTTTCCGCCTTCCTCATTATCAATTCCAATGACGCCAAATCTTGTTCTGCCTTAATTCGATCGCTTTTAGTAATATCTTCCCCATCTAATTTCTAAAAGAAATCTCTCAAACTAACATCCTCTACAGTCCAGATATAACTTCTAATTGAGGTACTTTTCCGATGACATACGACCGATATCCTACATAATCTGCACAAGGATTTCCTACTAGATATCTATCAAACCAGAAATATATTCAGAAAAAATTTATAACTAAAATTAACAATGATTTTAATGCATGACATTTACTTAATTCTGTACAAGATTCTCTGATATTTCCAACAAAGTTTAATGTCAGATCGAGTTTGTTCAACGACTCACATCCTCCCAAATTCTCAATATCTTCAACCAGATTCATCGCTAAATTTAAGTATTGTAATTTCTTCAAACGACTCACATTCTCTATCTTGTTTATGAGATTGGATTGTAAATATAAAATTTCCAAATTACGACACCATCTGTCTAAATGCTCAATTCTTTAAATGATTTCCATAAAAAACGTTCAAAAATGATCAAGTAAAATCACAAACTTTTCTATGTATAGTTGATGCAATGAGATTTCTTCGAGAGAAAAGATCTCTCCATTATTATGCTCCGTTCTTTTTCTCACCAGATCTTCAGATACTAAAAAAAATTAATTAAGTTCTCCAAATTATTCAAAGTATAACTTCTTACCATCTTCCCGTTACTATGTCAACCAAAATTTTCAGAAAGCTCGTTTTTTAACTATCAAATTAATATTAAATTTCTCTTCGTTGTTGCTCAATCGAAATTCATCATACTTAAAAGGTTTATCACCATTTTTCCTTATCGATTAGGGAAACTAACTAACAACTAACTATAAACGGAAACTTTGTTCCTATTCTTAACATCTAATTGAAGATTGGGAAGATGGAACAGTTCAAAGTTTTAGAAACATGACTTTAAAGAAGTTTATTATTTATTATGAAATAAATTGTTTAACAAGAAAAAAGGGATGGATCTCAAACATTTCAACATAAAACTATGTTCCTTTAACTTTGTTGGCCATTGAGAAATTGTTCGGAAATGTTAAAACTTTTAATTTTTTCTCTCATCATTCTGATTAGAGTAATAACTTGTGAGAATGATTATTGTGCTGAAATTGAAGTAAAACACAAATTTTTCGCAGGAAGTTCCGAAAAGATCAAATTGTCTTTTCAGAACGAACATGGAGAAATATGTCAAGTAAATGTTAATAAGAGAAAGAGATATCTGAAGCGAAACAGTAAAAATCAATTCAAATTCTCTTGTAAAGAAAAGTTGAACACTCCTTTGACTTTATATGGAAAATTGGATATGCCGAAATCGGTAAATTTTTGGAGACGAATTCGACATAATTTAGTTATCAAAAAGGTTCGATTTTTTTCCCTTCTTCGTTTCTCTAACTATCTTGAACAGATTAATCTATTCAAAGTAGATTGTAATAAAAGAAATGAATTTCTCTCATTTGGATGTTCATATTGTGTTTTGAAGACGACGAAGAAGAAATTTATCAAATTTCATATGACTAAAGAGAAACAATGGAACGAATTACTTCCACCATTACAATATTCTTATTAAATCAATAAAAATTATTTATTTTATTTGACTAAAGTTTTAGTCTGTATTTAATACAGTATGTGTATTATATCTTATTATTAACAATATCTAATACAGTGTATTAAATACAGTGTATTAGATATCGATAGTAGACACACACAGAGGAATCAATTCAAAATTATAAGTTTTATAAATAAAAAGTCATAAAAAAATAATTATAATTTTCATGAAAAAAAAGTTGCCTGGAAGTGTTGTGCAACATGATTAAATATTTACTAATGACAAAAAAATAAGGATGATAAGTGAAATATGATTTTTTCTAGTTTGTCATGGAAATTTTTTTACCCAAAATATTTTCATTTTACGCGAAAAAGAATGAAAGAAAAAAATTGTCAATGAAGAGTGATTGAATAATATTGAAAGAGTTAGCTTGCTTCATTTTTAGCTTTAATAAGAAATGGAAGATGTTGGAATGATGGATCGTCTTCTGACGACATTTACTCGTATTACAACGCAGAGTGACATTGTATTATCATCCAAATTCTTCCTCGTCTCAATTACCATCGTAATTGGTTTAGTGATTATATTAATTTCTATTTATCTTCGTCGGAGGAAGATGATGAGTAATTCGAAGAAGAATCCAGTAGATTTGTTCAGTGGACGTTTGAAGGATCGTGAGAGGATTTTCCATTTCGCTCGAGTTGCTTTACGTAAATTGCGGTCAAGAATCGACGTCTTGCCCAGTAAACAATGGAAAGATCAGAGAAAGAGAGATGTGTTGAAGAATATCATACAAATCGGTGCGAAAATCGAAGATAAATTATTCAAAAAGAATATTCCGAATCGTCGAGAGAAACAAGTAATTCCAAACAGTTTAGTAACATTCGATCTTGAACCACAAACACGTCGTGATCAGACAATGTTACCGAAAGAAATCGTTTATGTTTTGAAGAGTATGAAAGTATTTGGTCATTTCGACAAACCATTATTCGCTCAATTATTTCGTCATTTAGAAACGGTGAATTTATTAGAAGATTCATGTCTCTTCGAACCCAATCAAGAAGATGACGCCATTTTTGTTGTTCAAACAGGAATTGTCAATTTGTATATGATCGAAGAGAAGAATCGAATGTCATTAATAAAGAAAGTACATGCGGGAGAATCTATATTTTCATTAATGACGATATTGGAGACGTTAGCACGTGGAAAAACGGTTCATTATCGGAAATTGAAAGCGACTGCTCAAACTAACGTCACAATTCTCAAATTACCATTAATTGAATTTGCGAAGATTTTTAAAGAATATCCTGCGTCAATGGTAAGAATCGTTCAAATGATAATGATTCGTATACAACGAGTTACATTTATGGCATTAAACACTTATTTGGGATTGAATCGAGAACTCATTCGACAACGGACCAATCGAGTGACTAATATACGATCACCATTACGTAGTCCGTCTATCGGCGATGATAGAAAAGTGAAAGTTTCAAAGAAAAAACTGAGAAAGTTATCGAATCAGAAAACTGATGATTCTCAATTGCCACCATTAGCTAAACAATTTCCGATGAGACAACGAAGTTTAGGAGCGATTGAATCGAAAAAAATTATGAAAAAAATAAGTCGAGATGAAAACAAACCGAGACGTCAATCGATCGAATGGAATCGAGATAAAGATTTCGAAGCGTTTGTGAGTCGTGCTCGAATTGAGAAGACAAATATTCAACGACCGAAATCATATGATGATATTCCATCGAATGAGGACGTGGCGGAAATGCATCGAATTGAAGCTACAATTGCAACTAAATTACAATTGAAAAATAGTTCAACATTAAATGGTCGATTAGTATTGAGAAGATTGAAATGTGGTGAGAAATTAATTGAGGAAGGAAATACAGATTGTGATTTACATTTCTTGATTAGTGGTCAAGTTGCCATTCATCAACATGATAAAAGTGGAGAAGAGATTTTATTATATTATCTCAAAATTGGCGAATCGATTGGATCGATGAATTTATTGACAGGAGAAGGTTCTCTATTTTCGGTTATGGCGAAAAGTGACAGTATTATGGTAATCTTAAAACGATCGGCTTTCTATGGAATTTTGTGTGAAGAACCAGATATCGTTCTACCCATATGTTACGAGACTATTCGTCGTTTTTCTTCATTTACACGTCAAATAGATTATGCTCTTGATTGGCAATTGGTGGAATCAGGAAAAGCTCTTTATAAACAAAATGATCCATCAGAAAATATTTATATTATTATTAATGGTCGTTTGAGATCGGTGGTGAAGAATGAATTGGATGATAAAAATATTGCAGCTGAATATGGACGAGGAGATTTGGTGGGATTTGTTGAGGTTCTCATCGGAGTAGAAAGATCATCATCATTGATGGCAATTCGAGATACGGAATTAGCATGTTTACCATCTGGTATTGTTAATGTTATTCGTACGAGATATCCAAGAATTATTACAAGATTATTAAATCTATTAGGAAAACGATTATTAGGAGCGACAGTTGCTGCCTCTGCTACTCTCCATAGTGGAAATTCAACGACAGCGAATATTTCGAATGGACCAAATGATTTCTCAGAAAGTTTAGCACATATGAATCTGTTTACTTCGGATAGTAATAATTTACCGAAAGATAATTCAACTATTAGATCAGCCATCGATAAAAAACAATCTTATGAATTAAAAAATAATGAATTCGATTTAAATCTCCATTCAAATTTATCGACTCTTGCCATATTACCAGTGAATACTTTAGTGCCATTGAAAGCATTTACTGCTGAATTATCTTTAGCCTTCTCACAAATTGGTTTAACAATGAGATTAACGAGAACGAATATTATCGAACGATTCGGATCACAAATTTTTGATACAGCGAATGATTATCGATTATCTGCTTGGTTATCTCAACAAGAAGATCTTCATCGAATGGTCATATATGAATGTGAACATAAAGTCTCACCATGGACTTTACGATGTCTACGACAAGCAGATTGTGTATTGATTGTGGCTAATTCAGGACAATCTCATCTTCCAACACAATTTGAAACGGAAATTGAATATGGTTCATTTCGTGCACAAAAAGAATTAGTATTACTTTATCGGAAAGAGAAAGATGAAGAAGTTGAAATTCGAACAAGAGATGTCTTACAAAAAGGTGTTGATAATGCAATTCATAATATTAGGAAAGCATTATTAGGAGAGATGTTGTCACCAGAACGTGATCCAAAACGTCGATATCGAACGAAACCGTTAGGAACGGTAGATTGGTTGAATGCACGTAGTTGGTGCAGTTTCCATCATCATATTCGATGTAGTGATCGTGTTTTACAATCGTATAAATCTGAATCGGAAATTGAAGAAACTTATTCGAAAATTGCCAATATGGAATATGATCGTCTCTCTGATTTTTCACGTTTAGCACGACTACTCACTGGGACGGGTATTGGTGTTGCTTTGGGTGGTGGTGGTGCACGTGGAAATGCACATTATTCACTCATCACTACACTTATCGATTTTAATGTTCCAATAGATATGATTGGAGGGACGAGTATGGGCGGTTATGTATCTGCTTTATGGGCGATGCATGCACCAAATTCAAAAATTGTTTTAAATAAAGCTCGACAATTTGCACGATCAATGAATTCGATTACAAATAAAATTTTCGATTTAACTTATCCAATAACATCAATGTTCACCGGTGCTGGTTTCAATGAACAAATCGAAGTGACTTTCGGTGACACTCAAATCGAAGATTTATGGTTACCATATTTTTGTGTATCAACAGACATCACGTCCAGTTGTATGAGAATTCATACTTCAGGTAGTGTTTGGAGATATGTAAGAGCTAGTATGTCTCTCGCTTCTTATTTGCCACCATTATGTGATCCGATTGATGGTCATTTACTTCTCGATGGTGGTTATGTCAACAATTTACCAGCTGACGTCATTCATAATATGGGAGCGAGTGTAGTATTCGCTAATGATGTCAGTTCCAGATTAAACGATAATTTAACAAGTTATGGTGATTCGTTGTCAGGATGGTGGTTGCTATGGAAACGATGGAATCCATTCACATCTCTTATTAATGTTCCAGATATGGAAGAGATTCAATCTCGTCTCGCTTATGTGTCGTCACAACGACAAATGAATTTGATCAAACGTCTTCCATTCGTTTATTATTTACGTGCACCAGTTGATGGTTTTTCTACTTTGCAATTCGGTTCATTTGATGAGATTTTGGAAGTGGGCGAGAAACATTTCCGTTCATTATTCGCTGAATGGAAAGAATATGGATCTTTCGACAAAGATATCTTCCAAAAACAAAATCCTGAAAATTTCTTCTTTCATCGACATACGACAGTACCAGATCTACCAGCCAATCAAGTGGAGAAAATAAAAAGCAAATCCACTTATCAACCACCAAATTTCATTGATCTTACTATTCTCATCAATCGAATTGAAGATGATGTAGATAATTATGAGACAGATAGTACAAATGACGATGAAACTTTATCAGTTCTCGATAACGAAGAAACAGTAAATCTGCCGGAAAATAACCAAAATAATTCACAAAAATCGACTGTTCACTTCAATACATCATCCAATCTCAACCAAAACAATAAAATGATGAATCGAAGAAATAAAACGAAAAAAATCAGTTTTATCGATAATTATTTAGATTTCGTTCCAACAGACGATTCCCCAATTGACGAAGTTGAAGAAGAAGAAGATGACGATGATGATGAAAAGAATATTATTAGTGATAATGGCAATGAAGGAGATGATGAAGAAGTTTTGGAAGAGAATAAGAAAAAGAAGAAATTGGCAGAACTGAAGAAATTGATAATGAGAAAACGATATAAAACGGATGGAAATTTAACCGATGGTGAATACGAAGGTAACGAACGATTATTACATCAAGTTGACGGTGCGGCTCCTCATGTCTACGATTTCATCGAACATCTACTCCGTCACGTCACCATGTCTGACAGTGAACTAACCGTACCAACAAGAAGTGTCGCTCAAGACGAATCAGAAATGTCATCAAAAGTTTCTCTTTTTCCTCTATTCAAATTTACCCTCAATTACTTCATTTCTAGTTGCAACGACATAAGAGGAAGAAAAAGAATTTCAAACGATCACAAACTGATCAATCATGTCACTTGGATCAATTAGCTATCGACAATTCCAACTGAGAATCACTCACAATTTCTCCTATCTATTTTCCTACAGAAATTTCCGGAGATTTTCGGCAAATGAACCTTTCGCTTTAGAGTTTTATGTTTCCGTGCAAATTTAATTATTTATTACAATTTAATCTCATGAAATGATTCTTCATTTAAATTTTTATCACTTTTCTTTCAATGTAATTAAATTATCAAAATTGCAATTTGCTTTTCCTGTCTAATTTGGTGATAATTAAAAATTCTTAGAAATTATGGTTCGACATTGATAGATGGTTTTAAAATTTCGTTAATATTAATTAACTGTGTCAGCTAACGAGAAAGAAAGGAGGTATTAAGAAATGAGATCGATAATTCTCGAATGAAGTAATGTTAAAATTGTCTGTAAAATTTCTAGTTAAGAAAACCATTTTTAAAAAAACTTATTCAATTCTGATATGTTTCTATTTTTCAATTTCTTTCTCATTAACTTATCGTTAATTGTTTGTGAGAAATATGTTTTCGAATGGAAAGATGGAAAAATTACTGTCATTCTTTCGGAACAAATAGGACCATTTTCATCACTGACAAATTATTGCAAGAGTAGAAATGCGGTGCCGTTAGAAATTTTACCGGATAATATCTTCGATAAAAATGGTATGCATATGAGAAGATTTCTTACCGAAAATGATATTGCAGATAATATGTACTGGGTGAATGCAGAACCAAGTCAAACAGGTTACCAATGGAAAGAATCGAAAAAGATAATAGACGATTGGTTCTTCTATTCGACAATGCCAAAGCAGGAAGATTGTGTTGCTATGCAACCACACGCATTAACTGGTAATGGCACCACAAAATTATCTGCAATGGTCAGATGCACGAGTGAGATGTACTTTTCGTGCATGATAATGGAGAAGCATAAGAAAATCGTCTCAATTATGAATAACTTCGTCATTCATAATCTATATGGAAGAAAACTATGTTACCAAGAGAAATTTTGTGCGATCATCTGTTCATTCGACAGTGAATGTGACGCCTCAACTACTGAATGTGATGAAATGAATTTTCCGATTATTTGTAAATTTTACAAATCATCTTTCGATAGAAGTAATAAGGGAACCGTTTTTTTTGAAAAAACAGGATTCTAGTTGAATATTATGGGAAATAATTGCGATATTATATATAGCTTCTAATTTTAATAATAATCTTTTTGCTTGTTTTGCTATAAAAAAATTATTTTTATTAAAATTACAAGTTTCGGCAGTCTACTTAATCTCCATGGTAACGGACATGATAAGAGAATTGTAGCATCATAAAAAAAGAAATTAGTTAAATTGAATAAAACGGAAGAATTCATCTTGTGCGATTCGAAAAAAATATATTTTCATTTTCATCTGATGTCAGCAAAGCATTCAACCAAATCGTTAGAACATGACATCACTTCTATCGAGAAGATAAACAAAGAAATTTGTGAATATGTGACTAAACCGACGTTAGACTTCTCTTCCAATCTTCAATTAGTTCCATTTCCAGTTACGATTCATGGAAATATCCCGAGAGTATGGCGAACGAAATAAACGTAGTAACTTTATTAAGTCGATATAATATGATCTACGAAGATGATGAGACGACACTTTATTATAAGAAATTAGAATTGATATTAGACCGGTTCAATTATTCGATAATTTCTATTAATTTCAAATCAAATTAGATTCATCTTTCTCATTCGATTAGCTATCGATTATCAAGCAAACGATTCGAAAAATGACGATATTAAACGATTAGGGAACAGTATTGGAGCTGTAGCGCAAAAGTTCTGGATATCTCTCCAACTTCAAATGAAAATTAAGAATGACACAGAGAAATCATTGAAGAAAGTGCAGAAGGAAATGATAAAGAAATTGAAAGAAGAAGAAAAGATGATGAATGTTGTCGCTCATAATAAATCATCTCAGACGAACGAAAGTGCTCTCTTGCCATGTGGTTCATGTTATGAATTACAAAAACTTTTATTTCAAACATCAGATGAATTGATGAGTGTTTGTACACACGTCAAAGTGAAATCTGAACTACAAAACTATATCGATCAGAATCATATCTCATATTCCGATTGGCTCACTGGTGATGACATGAAGAAATGGTTAGAGATGGAAATTGCTGATCTGAAGAAATTGAAATTCGCGTTTGACGAAATGACAAATCGTCAACAAGATTTGGAAGCGACAAAAATCCGATTATATTGTGAGAATGAAAAGTTGAATAAAGAGAGAAATTCATTGACGACGAAAATCAGTGAACAGGATTTGAACGTAAATAATTTGGAGAAGAAACTGGAACGGAATGCAGGTTCACATAATCGTGAGAAGAAACGATGGGAAGAAGTATTGAAGCATGAGAAGGATAATTTGAAGAAAAAGATTGAAGATCTGACAATTCAATTAAGTCAATCACGAATAAAGAACAGTGAATATGAGAGAATTGTAGGAAGACAAAGTTATTCCAATTTTCATTTTCAATTTTATTTGAGGTGAATTAGGTGAGGAAGTGACGAAATTGACGAATTTGTCGAAAGAAAGAGAATCATTTCAGCAACTCCTCAGAATCGAGGAAGACAAATGTAAAGAGTTAAAAGAAATGTTGGGAAAATTGGAGGAGAAATCGGAAAATTATGAACTGTCGCTCAACAAAGAAAGAATTCGTTCAGGAAATATTAAAAAACAAAAAGAAGTTTCTCATCCAAATGATCTTGTTATTAATCTTCTTGTACAGGTTCTGAATGATAAACATTCTCAAATAATTGACGAATTAAACAAGGCAACTAGCGATTTACGTCGTCAACAGTTATGACAATTTAAATGGAAAATTTCTTTTTAAATTTTTGTTCGAATAGAAAAATTACAAAGAAATTACAAGAAGATATTGAAAATTATGAGAGGAAATTGAAAGAAACGGAAAATTCGAATAAGAAAGAAGTTTTTAATTCATCGAAAAGAAAAGTTAAATTCCTTTTTCCAGATTAGAAACGAATTCGAACAACATGTACGAGTGACGAGTAGAAGAGCTGAGGAGATGGAATTGGAATTACGTCAATTGAAATTAGCGAACGCTCGAAAAGATGAAAGAATCAAATTATTGGTAGAGTATCCGGATTTGAATGGACCAGTACGGAAAGAGGAAGATAAACAGGTCGATATTCTGAGTGATATGATGAGTCAATTCTCATCGAATCAATTGAGATTAGATTTATTATCTGGACAGAATTTAACTTTGAAGAAAACTATCGATAAATTGAATAATCAAGTTCCAGTTTATTTAGTTGAATATTTCATTTTTTTCGATTTTTAGATAAACAAAGATGGAAAATTAGTAGAAAAAAAAGAAATTACTCCCAGTAAATTGACGAAAGAAATTGTGATGACTTTACCATCAAAATGTCAATATTGTCAGAATGATTTCGATTCAACGGAAGACGCGACGATTCATAAGAATTATTGTATCCAAGCATTCATGATAAAGAATGGAATAATCTCATGAATTTATTGGAAAAAAATTGAATTTTATGTGTCGAAAAATCGAAATGGAGGTTCCGTTCGATGATGTTGATTTTGTCTTCCGGAGAATGATTTCGTTCGAATCGAACTTTTCTGGAGAAATTTCGCTCGTAATTCATTTCTTCCTCGAACCTTCTCACTAAATAAATTATT
This sequence comes from Seison nebaliae, assembly GCA_023231475.1. Lineage (NCBI taxonomy): Eukaryota > Metazoa > Rotifera > Pararotatoria > Seisonacea > Seisonidae > Seison > Seison nebaliae. The sequence continues at coordinate 3,152 of JALJEE010002960.1, read as the reverse complement.
GGTGTTCGTATTCTTTTGACTGAGATTCTTTTCCGTATTGTGCCGATATGTGTTGGTGAAAATTCCTTTGCCTTTCGCTGTAATCGAATTCGTTCCAGTTGGTGCCGTCAACGTTAACGTTCGAAGTTCGTTCGTTAATTGTGAAGTTAATTTGGGTAATTCTCCTTTCGTCAATTGATCATCAGATGATTCTAGTTGCTGAAAAAAGAGAAATTTTATAAAATTATTAGAAGAAGTAAAGGAGGAACATTCTCTACAGATTGAGAATATAATTCTCGATATTTATTTAATTCATCTTTCGTTATTGGAATCGAATCTAATATTGTCAAATTAATATTGTTTGAGACGACAGCGAATCGATAATTCGGTTTCTTATGAAGTGGATTATGAATTAGTATCAATTCTTTTAACGATTCGATCTTTTCCAAACCGTTTAATTCGGAAAAATTGACGATTTTGTTAGAGGCCAAATTTAATGATCGTAAATTCTTACACGAAATTCCCAAACATTTGAAAAACGGTTCCAGTTTATCTTTGAGACGATTATCTTCTAATGACAGGATTTGAAGTGATGTCATCGATGCAAATGAATTGAGACATTGTAAAGTGAATTGTTTAATTCGATTATTATCCAGAACTAATTCACATAAATTTCTCATATTCATTAAATGAGTTTCGATTTGAGTGAGAGCATTATTGGCGAGATATAATGCTCTTACATTAACGAATTCATTTAATTCTAATCCTTTCAATGTACTGATATTGTTATCACTGAAAATTGATGGTAAAAATTATAGAAGAAAACATTTTAGCTAACCATAAATGAAGGATTTGTAATTGTTCCATTAGAGATTGGTTTGAAGTCAATTCACCATTATCTTTTCCATTTGACGAACTTTTATCATCCACCATCGGATAACGACCACGTAACATCGATAATGATGATGATGATCGTCTTGGCGCTAAAAAAAATTTAAAAAAATTTACAACAGAAAAAGGAACTCTTTTGACGGAAATTGATAGAGGGGAAATCCGAGGATCGAATCGATTCAATTTTATTTGAATTTAGTTGGAGGATGTGGATATGAGAGAAACAGACGAGTCCACTGAATGATGTTAATAAATTATCTTCCAAGTTGATCGATATCAAATTGGGAAATATGAGTCGTGCTACCGTCGAATTACCGGCAAGATTGACAGAAGTGATAGCTGATGATGGAATTACTAGAAATCTTAGATAACTGAAATCGGGAATTAATGATTGGAGAGTATAATTGATTTGTGCTTCCATTTGAGTTGCAACCGGTTTCTGCAAATGAGTTCCAGAACAAACTTTAGCACTTCCCACAATTCGTTGACGACATGAGCCAGGTAAACCATCATGACAATGATTGTGTAATTTCTCGATAATCAGATCAGGTGTCAATTTCCCTGAATATTTATCTTTCGCATAATTCGTTTCTTTAGCATCCTGAAAATGATAAAGATTTGTAAATTATTGTTCGAGAAAAAAAAAGTTGACTATAAATTGTCCGTTGAAAAATTTGAGATTTTTCAAATGATAAATGATATAGAGATCGATAGAATTATCATTATTCTCCATTTTCATTAAATTCTTGAAATGATTCCCGTCAATATTCAACATAGTCAAATATGTTAATTTCTGAGAGAATTAGAAAAGCGAATTTTTGAAAGAAACTTTTAATAAGAATATCTCTCGACGATTCTCCAAATGATTGAACGATAAATCGATCGTTTCCAATTGTCTCATTTCGGCGAGTGTTATGATGGTGTTCAAACGGTTTTTACACAAATCAATATGTACTAGAGAGTGGATCGTTTCGGGTAGGAAACAACTGTCTTAAAAGGACAATTGAATTATTTGAATTCAATTGAATTGTTTTTAATTAACTAACCAGTAATTTGGGAGATTTTATTGTTAAAAACTGATAATTTGATAAGAGAGGAAAGTTTTCCCAAATTATCGAGAATTGTCAATTTATTTCCACAAATATATAATTCTTTCAAATTCTTTAATGTTTCCGTTCCCTATAAAATTGTGAATGGGATGATGGACACGTTGAACAAGAAGGCAAACTTCAATTAGACTAATTTGATTATAATTCAACGAGAGATATCTCAATTGCACCAAATTCTTCACGTTCGACATCGATGAAATATGAAGATTATCTAAACAACAACTTGTACACTAAAAACGAATGACGAATGATTTCACAAAATGAAAAATAAACTAGATCTTTCAATTTTCCTGCCAATACTCCAGTATCGATGGTTGGAGGTAGATAAGAAACGGAATTATTGAAAAATTCGACGGCTGAATTTCCGATTGTTAATCGATTCATTTCCACTGAATATCGTCCGTAAATATAAGCGACAAGTTTCTAATAGAATAATTTGATAGAATAATTGAATTGAAAAATGGAATTTGATGAAATAAATTTAAACTAGTGGAAGCATGGAGAAGTATTTGAAGAGATGTTCAAATTCGATTTGACTAATAATTCTCATGATGGAAATTGGCAATCTTTCCTGCAGATTAATACCATTAATGATTCTTAATTTACCGAATGGTTGTGACGTTGCGTCAGTCGAGAACGACATGGCAGCGATGTCACTTTGTGTGTCTTCTTTCTTCAATTTATAAGTACTCGTTCTGGAAGAGGATTTCGTCTGATTTCCAATCACAACTTTTATCAATGATGACGATGGAGCACAGAGAGTAAAACCATCCAATTTTGGAGTATGAGATAAAGAGAATTCTCTTTGTAATTTCTTCTGGTGATAGAGAATGGTGTAGATAATGGAAGCGGTTGTAATTTCATTGTCCTACACAATAAGAAGAACAAGAAGAAAAATATTTAAATTTTTGTTTATTGGAAAAATAGGAAAAAGAAAATAATAATAATTTTAGAAGGGTTTTAATTTAAAATAATCCATCTTAAACTAATGGATAACTGGCAGAAGTGGCAATTCCACAGTTGTTCTCTCGGTTACGAGACATGAGAATATATCCTTCATTTCCCCAAGATGCAGCCCAACTATTTTTCACAATATAATAATCTTTACCGTTTTGGGATCCATATCCGACAGCCAATACACCATGATCCAACATAGTTGAAGAACAATCAGGT
>JALJEE010001047.1:0-16923 GCA_023231475.1 Seison nebaliae | reverse complement strand
GACGATCTCAGTTTGCCAACTGATAATCTCACGCAGACAATGGTTGATACTATTATTCAAGAGGCGAATGACGAGATAAATTTGAAAAATGATAACAGTATTGGCAGGAAACGTGGACGACCACGAACACGTTCAATCCTCCCAGTAGGCGGTAGAGGTAAAACACCTAAATCGAAGAGAAAAAAAATATATCGAATATGTTTTTATCTTGTCTTTTGATATTATTTATTATTTCGATAAATTTAGATAAGCGATAAATAAGATATAAATTTAAATTAGATTCTGATAGTACTTGAAATAATTTTGACGTCCTCCACGAATGGTATAGAGCAGCATAAATTATTTTGGAGTCGAGGACTGTGTTCATATCTCTAACCAAAGTCGTAGTCGACTAAGCATTCTCGATTTCGATTCTTTGATCAAAGAATTTAATAACTGAAAAAATTTGTAAGGAACTAGGATTATGTCCTTCTGATATAACGTCAGATAAATGAAAATAATTTGTATGAAATGAAAAAGAATATGAATTGATAGTTAAAAAAGACACGAGTTCGTTCTTTTTTGTTGAGTTTGTTACTCAAATCCGTGCATAACGTACGACATAATTTTGATTAATTCGGAAACTTATCCAAAGACAGTTTTCTCTGCACAATATCTGGCGTACTGTCTACGTTGTTTACGATTGATGTTTCGACAATTTGTTAGTGTCGGGTATTATGCTGAGAATTGATTGTTAAGCTGACAGATTGTTGTTGTGAGAAAATTAGAGAAATGAAAAAAATGGAGAAATAGGGAAAGAGTGAGAGTTAAATGGAAAGAATGGTTATTAAAGCCGATAATTGAAAAATGTGGCAATTAGGAAATTATTTGAAATGAAAAAATTTGTGTGGAAACTTATTTGACTTGAAATATTTAGAAAGAAACTAAATTTACCGAGTACAAACTAATCATTAACATAGGAGAAGCATGGAAATGAGAAAAACTACGAGGAGGAACGTCATTCTTTCATCTTGTTCGGATATGTCTGACGAAGAGAATTATCCAAAGAAGAGAACTTTTTCCAAATCGGAGGAGAAACGTGCAGAATTATCATCATCATCATCATCGTCATCATCATCATCATCATCATCCAATAATACATCGTCATCTTCAAGTAGTAATTCATCTTCGAATGAAGTGATATCTCATGAATTATCATCATTTGGTGTTGATGATAATGATGATGAGGAAGAAGAAGAAGAAGAGAACGAATCTGTAGGATCATCGAAAGAACATTTCGATAATAAGAAGATGTCGAAACGTTTGGATTATTTGTTGAAGAAAACGGAAACTTTTGCTGAATATATAACATATGGAACGAAAAAGAAAGCGAAAAATAAACAAGGAAATAAATCATCGGGAACATTAAGACGAAAAGATGGTAATCGTAAAGATAGTGGTAATTCAGATGAAGATAATTTAGTTAATTCGATTCATTTCGATGAAACACCATATTATATCGAGAATGGTGAAATGAGAGATTATCAGATACGTGGATTGAATTGGATGATTTCTTGTTTCTCTAATAACATTAATTGTATTTTGGCGGATGAGATGGGTTTAGGGAAAACATTGCAAACTATTTCACTTATCGGTTATCATCGATTTTTTTTAAAGAAACAACGATATTTTCTCATTGTCGTTCCCAAATCTACCGTATCGAATTGGCAGAATGAATTTGAGAAATGGTCTCCTGGTGCTTTTCGGATATTGTTGTTATTAGGTGAGAAAATTGAACGTCAGAAAATGTTGCGAGAACGTTATAAAAAAGATGATTTTGATGTGGTTATTACAACGTATGAGATGTCAGTAATTGAGAAAGCATTCTTAAGAAAATATCGATGGGAAATTCTGATAGTGGATGAAGGACATCGATTGAAAAATGAAAATTCAAAATTAGCTGCCACTTTGAGAACAATACGAGTAGATCATCGTCTATTGTTGACGGGAACACCATTACAGAATAATTTGCATGAATTATGGGCATTACTTAATTTCCTTTTACCAGAAATTTTCAATTCAGCAGAAGATTTCGATGTGTGGTTCAATACGAACACTTGTATGGATAATAATGATTTAATTCTTCGATTACATTCGATATTGAAACCATTTTTATTGAGACGTATGAAATCGGATGTGGAAAAATCATTAAAACCGAAAGAAGAAGTAAAATTATATGTTAAAATGGCCGATCTTCAACGTCAAATTTACAAGAAAATTTTGGCGAGAGAATTCGATATCGTCCGAATAGAGAAAGGTGCCGAAAAGAAATTAACATCATTAAAATTAAATAATATTGTGATGCAATTGAGGAAGTGTGCAAATCATCCATATCTATTACCAAATATTGAACCGGGACCACCATATACGACGGATGAACATTTAGTGGAATCATCAGGAAAATTAAAAGTTCTCGATAAATTATTGAAACGTTTGAAAATGGAAGGACATCGTGTTTTATTATTTTCCGGATTCGTAACGACGTTAGATATCATTGAAGATTATTTGTTAATGAGACAATTTAAATATGCGAGAATTGATGGTTCAACTGATTATATCGATCGTCAGAATTCTATCAATGAATATAATAAACCTGATTCGTCCTTATTTATTTTCATCATTTCTACTCGAGCTGGTGGATTAGGTATCAATTTAGCGACAGCTGATACCGTCATTTTTTTCGATAGTGATTATAATCCTCAAATGGATTTACAAGCAACAGATCGTGCTCATCGAATAGGTCAAAAGAATATTGTGAAAGTTTTCCGATTATTATCGGAACATACGGCTGATGAGAGAATTATGCAATTGGCAGAGAAGAAATTAAGATTGGATCATGTCGTTATTCAAAGTGGTCGAGTAGATAATCAACAGAATGCTAAAATGAATAAAGAGTCATTACTCTCAGTAATTCGATGTGGAGCACAACAATTATTTTGTGGGAAAGATAATGATCAAATTACTGATACTGATTTGGATGGCATTTTGAAACGAGGTGAAGAACGAACGAGAAATGAGAAAAATGAAATGGATAAATTATCAGGAAATGAATTGAAGAATTTAACATTCGATACTGAAGATTATGATATGTATATATTCGAAGGAATGGATTATAAAAGTTGTCAATTCAATGATGGTGAAAATGAATTAGTATCCTCATCAAAACGTAGTCGCAAAACGGTACAAGTAACGAAAAAGAATTATTTTCGATTATTGAAACAAGTTCCTATTGTCGACTTTCAATTCTTTCCGAAAACATTGGCAAATCTCCAAAAACTCGAATTTGATTATTATAAGAAGATGAATAATTTTTTGAATGTGAATGAAAATGAATTGACAGAAAAAGAAAGAATGGATATTATTAATTCGCGACCTCTAACTAAAGAGGAACAAATTCAGAAACAGAAACTCATCTCTCAAGGATTCACCACATGGACACGACGCGAATTTACAAAATTTATTCAGCTCAATGAGAAATTAGGGAGAAATAATTCGATGATCCTCCAAGAAATTTCAACAAAGACTCAACAGGAAGTGAAAGAATATCAAACCGTATTTTGGAAACGATATAAAGAGATCAATGATTATGAGAAAATCATTCAACAAATCGAAAGAGGAGAAAACAAAATTCGCAAACGACAACACATCGACAAATTGATCAATGAACAAATTAATTCAGTTTTATTCCCTCTGGCAGAAATGAATTTGCCAACTCATCATTTTCCCAATCCGAAAGGTTTCACTGAAACCGAAGATCGTTTTTTGTTGATAATGATACATAAATTATCATTGGATTGCGAAAGTTTGTATGAGAATATCCATAAAGCTATAAGACAATCTCCAATGTTCTCTTACAATTTCACTTTCCGTTCTCGAGGAATAAATGTTTGTAAATTTATTTACTCTTTAAAAAATTTTCTTCTTTAATTTAATTTAATTTATTTTCATTTAATTTCTTTTCATTTTCATAATCTTTTTTCTTTTGAAGGAGATTCAACGTCGTTGTGCACAAATTCTTAGTTGTCTAGAGCGACAAGATGCATTAACGGGAGGAGAGAACGTGAAAATGAAAGACACGACGAGACATCCAATCGGATGTTATCTCAATTTGCCAGAAGTTCATTTTTATCTAATTATTTTCACATTTCATCACTCATTTAGTGTGACGAAGAATTTACGGAATTAATCGATTTAACTGACGAGGAAGACGACGAAGAAACATCAGAAATGAAAAATTTGAAATATGAACATAATTATCCTGGAATTGGTGATGATGATAATGATGACGATGACGACGATGATGATGATGATGACGAAGACGATGATGATGATGACGACGAAGACGATGACGATGATGATGACAATGATGATGATGAGGAAGTTGATGACGATTTTCATATGGTTAACGAAATCAGTTCGTATCGTCAAAGTGGTGATATGATTATGTGAATGAATTAATGATGAATGTTCCATTAATGAATTAATTTAAATTAATTTTTTTTTTTTGCAAGTTCTTCGCTCTTCTTCTTTCGCATCTGTTCACAATTAGCGAATGTACATAATTTATTAATGAAATTCTTTTTGGAAAAAGTTTTATGTTCAATCGATTTGGAAATAAATTTTATAATATTCATTTTTTCTCTTATTTAAAAATAGTTTTTATCTAGTTTAAATAGATGATGTTGAATCATTCATCTTCTTCTTTAAACGTCCAATTAGTAATGATACAGTTATGTATAATAATATTAATAAATATCAGAAATATTATGTAGTTATGTAGTATTATGAATTATTTGTCATTTGTTTGTGATGAGAATGAGAATTTGTTCTATTTCCAATTGGGTTCAATTGAAATTTAAATAGAATGTGAATGAGAGATTGAAGATGTGATTATTTTCGGACTGAATCGAAAAGAAAAGCTTCAAAAATAATTTTTATTTCGAGAAAATTATGGAGGAATCAACGAGTGAATTGGAGAAATTGCAAAAGTGTGTGGAATGTAAGTATGTTGGAAAGGCGGAATATGATATTCGTCTGGTACTATGGAATAAACGGTTTAAGATCGTAGCTGCTTGTGCCGGATGTGATATATTCATTTATCAGTATTATGATAAATTTGAATTGAGATTCAGTTTCTCTATTCCTAATTTGATTCTATCGATGGAATGGATCAGAGATGGAACATTCTTGGCCATAATGTCCATTCATAATTTTATGTATCTCTTCCAAATGGATGCGACACATCATTCGAAATTAGATGCGAAAAATTTGAAAGAATTTAAATTATCAAAATTATTGGCGGAAGATGGAATGTTATTGAAGAATAATTTGAATTTGAAAAGTTTGTGGCTAGATTTGGGAGAGCAGAAGATTAAATCACATCTCTATCATTTCACTGATAGTTTAGATGAATTACATTGTAATCTGATGAAACAAATGACATCGAAATTACTTCCCAACGTCCAGAAAGACATTAATAAATTAGCAGAAAAATTAGAAGAGCCATTCTATTCGACGATTTCGTTCAAAGAGCCAATTCGGGATTCTCTCTTATTCGTCACTTATAAGAATAATTTGACTATTTTCCTTAACGGAAAATTGAAGATTGTAACGATTCCAATTATAACGAAGATTGAGGGAATTGAACCGATTGAAAGTGGAGAAATTAATTATGGATATCTCGATCAATATGTCGATGGGAATGTGAAGATGATAATGGATAAAAAGAATTATTGTTTAAATATTTTAAGTTTCAATATTGAAGAGAAAATTGTATCGATTGAATCGATCGAATTGAAGAAACTTATAGAGAAGATGGATAAGATTTCTTTATTGAATTCATTAACGAATGAATTACATTATCATATCAATATTTTTGATTTAGTCAGACGGAAATATTTGGAATTGATTTTTGATAATTGTAAAGGAGCGTCATTTGAAGCATGGGAAGAATATGAGAAACAATTGAGTTGGGCCTATGGTTGTCGATTGCCATTACTCCGATTATTATTACGAGGAAAAGCAACGGAAGATTTCCTCGATTTTCTAATTTCAATCATGTGTCATTCGAAGTTCGATGGAAGGAAATTTGAAGAAATTTTATATGCCTCATTAAATGCAATTCAGAATATTCTCAATCCAACTATTCGAAATGGAACATTAACAATTGAAAGAATTAAAGGAATAATCGAAGGAAGTTTCGGAATTAAAGATAGAACGATGTGGTTAGATCATCTCACTCATTTACAAGATAAATTGAATGAATTCAGTTTAATTAATCGTCAATATAATCATATTATTGAGAAGAGAATGCATGATTTCTCTTTATTCTATTTATTCATCAATCATAGTCTCTACAAATATACGGAGATGTGTAAAGATCTCAATGGAATTAAATCAGATACTTCATTCTCTTATATGGATGTGGATGATGTTGAAGATGACAATTTTGAAGAAACGACTCCTTCTCGATCTCGTTCGAATGCGAAACGAGTTAAAAAAAAGAATAAATTATTCACTGGACCTCCACAAGTCAAAATGTTGATGTCATATGAACATGTGGTGGAAAGGGAACGATTGACATTAAAAGAGATCATTTGTGAATGGTTTCCCCTCTCGGAAAATGCTCATGTCGATCCATTGACACAATATTGGTCTCATGACATTTTTGATGAGATAAAAAATCTTTTCAAAGTTGTCAATGGATTACCACAAAATTTGAATTATTTCAAAAATGTCTATCATCGACATATGAAGGAATATCCGTTGAATCTCGTCAATCGTCTACCTCACACATTAAACGTCAACATCATAAACGACGTTCAAATTAATGATCAGATATTAATCGTCAATTTTAAGAAGCATATCGATGTTCTTAATTATGAATCTCTTGGTGATATCGCTGATGTGAAAGAATCATTGGCTGATATGGAAAAATCGAATAAAAAAGAAATTGATGAAAAAGAAGATGAGAATGTGACAGATGAAATTGAAGAAGATAGTTTAGAAAATGAAATGAATATATCGGAAAAGGAAGATGAAATTGAAAATAATGAAGAAAAAGAGAATTCGGAGGAAGAAGTGAAAGATGAGATTGAAAGAAGTGAAAGTGAAAATAGAAAATTATTTGAAAACAAACAGATTGATATGAAGAATGATTGGAAAAATTATGAAAATAAATTGCCAATTGAAAAGGAGTTAAATGAAGAGACAGATGTAGAAATGAAGGAATCAACAGAAAATAAAGAAAAAAAAGAAGATATTGAAATGGTAGAAGAAAAAATGAAAATAGAAGAGAAGAAAGAAATGAAACGGAATAATTTATTTTTTCTTTATAATGTGACGAATGGAAAACGATTATTATTAAATATTCAATTATTAGAGAAATCGCAAATTTCTCATTTTGCTATTGATCATCATCTCCTTCATCTCTACAAGAGAAGATGTAGAAAAGATTTTCTCATTTCTCTCGATTATCATCAATTGATAGAAAAGCCGAAATTTAATGATCTTTTTATCTACCAAATATTCTTGGATGATCATTTCCAAGAGATTGATAAAATTGAAGAAATCAAATATAATCTTGAGCTCTCTCTTCCAACACTTCGACACAGACCTCGTAGTCATCTTTATAGATCATCTTCTCTCATTTTTAATTCCATTCTCCTTCAAGACTCTATCACTTATGAGATAGTGGAAGCTGCATATGAGATCCTTCCAAAATTATTTAATATTAGTGACGACGTCGATGCAACAAAAATTCGAATTAAAAGAAAAAATCCTGAATTCATTGACAATTTCATCATTTTCTTTCAGAATCGAGAACGATTATATGGCGATAGTAAACCCACCGATCCTCTCGTAACAACAACCAATATCGTCACATTATCCCTCCCACAACTCGAAAAGAAGGATAATGAAGAACTCCAAAATTTTTAATATTGATAAAAAAACTTTTAAATTATTTTGAAAAGTTTTAAAATTTTTGTTCAAAAAATAAAATAATTTTGAAATTGAAAAAGAAGAAAAATTAAAATATAAATTTCTTCTTATATCTATCGATTATAATTACATAGTCTTTTCCCTTTCACTTTTACACTTTCCCTCAATCTTTCTTTTCTTCTCTTTGGCACAATTGACTGGAATCAGCATAATTTCCATCATTCTCACTGATAAGTTTAAGGAGAAATTAGGCTCATATTTCTAAAGAGATTTCCTATTTATTTGTCATGTTATTATGGATGGAATGTCATTAGAAATTTAAATTCAAAATTTTTTTAGTTATTTCTAACCGAAATTAATTATGTTTGAAGAACAATTCCATTCGATTCAATGGAATTATGAAGAATTGTTTATTATTATTATTGGGAAAGAAAATGTATTTCATTTCTAACTTATTTTTTCAAAGCTTATTCTGATATTGATGCTTGAAATAAATGCATAAAAACTTTAGTTTTATTATTCTATCATTATTGCGTGCATCTTTTAAATACAATATCTATCTTTCTTTTCATTTGGTGGATATGATGGTTCGAACTTGATGATCCATTATAGGATTTATGTAAAATTTCATTCATTCCTTAATTAGATAAGAAATCGAAAAGAATTTAAACTAGAATTTTTCTATATATAATCATCTACAAATTTGAATGACATCTTTCCTTTATAATTTCTCATTTACATTTCTCTTCTCTTCTCTCTTACACATTATATGTTTGATGAATAAGTATGAGGAATATGAATTAAAATGGTAAAAATGGCGAAGTAGCGAATTATCAAATTATCGGACAATGTTTCATTGAAATATCAGTGTATCGATTATACCGATGTCTCCAAAAGAATTGTGAGAAGAGAATAAATATTTTTATTTAAACAAAAAATGAGAAGAGAATTCAAATTTCTGTTTCATTGAAAAAAAAAGTAAATTTTGAAATATTTCCCTAAAATAAGTCGTTGATGAATAGTCATTAAAAATGGACAATTCTCCCTAGTTCTACAATGTGAAAATCAGAGAATTTGTTGTACGTTGGTGAAAGGAAGTTTAGATGACTTGTCATTAAATTTTATCGTAAACAATGATGTCATAAGAAATGTAAATTTTTTCTACGTTTAATCAATTGAAAGTTCGGTTGAAGATTAAGAATATGTTTTTGTTGTGTTGATAATTCATTTCGTATTAGTTGAAGGCGAATTACTAACAAGTTAGAAAATTGAAAACTTTATTTAGTTCGTTTGTTCTTGTCACAACGCAAATAATTCGATCAAGAAGTGCAAGTGAATTGACTCATCTTGAAGAAGTAGTTGATTTGTAAAAATAATATTCAAAAATTTTTTTTTTTTGTTTCTTTATTCTTATTCGTTTAAACATTTATATTTCCAGTTCCATAATGTTGTGGGAATATCGTCGATTATGGTGTTCGTTCGAAGAGTGTTAAGAAGATTTCTTTCGTCATTTCCACGTTTGACGCCGAACGAGGCCACATCGATAATCCGTCGGAATGAGAGGAATGTTGATGTAAATAACGTATTTGTTCAAGGATTTGAAGCGAATCAATTGGCGTCGAATAAACCGTGTGAAGATCGTGCTGTTGTCTCTCAATTACATACCGTATTGAATGGTGAAGCGATTGCCACCGTTGTAACGGATGGACACGGTGGTGCATTATGTGCCGAATCAGTGACACAACGACTTATTGATTATGTAGCGGTGTCATTACTTCCATCAAAACAATTGGCAGAATATGTCGATTTGGATGGGAAAGTGGAAAGAACATTACATTCTCCATTATATTGGAGTTCTGCTCCATTAGATGTACCATCAATCGATCGATATCATCAATTGGGTCTACTCTCATTAGCATATGCTCTCTTGAATGATATAAATCATCGACCAGATATGTTGAGCAATATTGAACGAGCCATCCGTCTCGCTTTCATTTTTCTCGATGATCATTTAAGTCAAGAAGCACGTCGTGATCGTCATGCTCTCTCCGTTGTATTATCTGGTGCTTGCACTTGTCTCATTTTATTAATGCCACAAGCTAATCTTTATGTTGCTCATTCAGGTGATGTCTGTGCATTAATGGGAGGATCATCATCAAGTGATGGTAATATAGTTGGTAATAAATCGAATAAAAATGTTGATGATAAATCATCAACAAATAATAATCAATCAACTATTGTCAATCAACAATCAAATAAATCATCTATGCAAACGACAACAACAACAACAACAACAACAACAACACCTACTTCCAATATCGTCCATAATTTTGCTGATAAAAATCGAACGATTATCTCTAATGATTCCGTTGTACATCAGTTGACGATTGAACATAATGCAGAAAATTTGGATGAAGTTCATAGAATTGAACAAGCTCATCCAATTTCAGAAACGGCTAATTTATTAAAAGGTGGACGATTACTCGGTCATCTACTTCCATTACGTGCTTTTGGTGATGCTCGATTTAAATGGTCTGCAAAAGATATACATCAACATTTAACATCATCATTGGGAACTGATGAATATCAATTGCAACATTATCATTCGCCTCCTTATTTGACAGCTGAACCAGAAGTTCGTCATTATAAACTAACAGCTCACGACTCATTCATCGTTATCGCATCTGATGGACTTTGGGAACAATTGTCATTTACAGCCGTCGCTCAATTAGTTAATGCTCATATGTTAGGCAGACAAAGTTTCGAACCATTCAATGCTGTCGCTGGTATGAGTCTCGATGATTTGAATTCGGCATTAACCAAACGAAATCGAGCATTAACACATCAACCAGAAGATCGAAATGTCGCCACTCATATTATTCGTCACGCATTAGCTGGAACAGATCGTGGATTAGATCATATTAGATTAGCACAATTATTATCATATGAGGAACCTCGATCAATTCGTGACGATATCACTTTATGTGTTATACATTTGGATACTGATGCAATTATTGAATCTACTTAAACATTTGCCGATTTTCCATTGTTATATAAAGTTTTCATTCTCTTCCTTTCTTATTTTCTTCGTCTTTTTTTCACGTTTCCCTTGACGAATAAATGAATTTAAACTTAATTCCTTCAATTTTAATTCATCCGAATTTTTTAATTCAATTCATCATATTATTAATAAGTAAAGAAAAACATTTTTCCTAATCGATTCAATATCGACTCTTTCTAATTTATTTCAACTTCATAATAAACATTTATTTATTTTGTTACATCTAAAATTCACTTCTAATCTAATTTTCTCTACAAACAATTTCAAAGGAATATGTTTTTTTCAATTTATTCTTTTATTTTCTTTGTAAATGTTTCTCGATTTCTCTCATGATTTTATGAAACAAATAAACAAATTTTATTAGAATTTTTCTTTAAAATTATGAATATAAAATCGTGAGGAAAGTTTCCATATTTTCATAGATTATTTTTATTAAGATTATTCTTCTTCGTTACCTGAACAATGAGAAATATTAAATCGACTACTGCTGGACCGAGTAAGAGTACGGTAATAGCGACTCCTGCTATATAGCCAAAACTTGTGGATGAAGTTATAGCGGTTCCATAGTCATCCTAAAAAGAACGAAAAAATTTTTAGTTTTTTTAATAAACGGAGTTGAATGAAACGTTAATTTGTTTCAGTCGTTTTTCTGATTTCTTCCTATTTTCTTCCGAAACTAAATTTGCTGCTCTCTCGATTTCCAATTGTTTCTCCAATTCTTCTTCATTGCTAACTAAACAAAAATTCCAATTAGAGGTAACGAACGAAGTTAACGAATCGCAAACTGTAAGGACAAATTTCATAGAAGATGATTCTTTCTTCGATGGCTTCACCAAAACAATATCCAGTATTTTCGATGCAATGTCTTTTTCTTTTTTGTTTAACGAAACATTTGGATGAGGAAGTTAATAGAGTAAAATTGAGTAATAAAAGGAGAATTATAAGTTTCATTATTTCTCTTCGAGATAATTAAGGGAAATCACTCTCAAATGTCTGATGGAATTATTTTGATTTTATTTATTCACTGTGTGCACAATTAGTTTGTTAATGAATTGAGGTGCATTGGAATAAAGAAGCAATTATAGTTTGAATGGTCCATAAGGAAATATGTAATACAAATAACTAATACTATCAAATGGCAGACATCTCATTAAAGAATCGATAGAAACATTGATCATATTCTCATTCTTTTAATTACATTCATTCCAAATGATTGATGGAGATTGTTCAGCAAACAATGTTCACACATATGTACGTATAATTACGATCGATAATTGCCTTTTAATTTATTTATCCAAAACAAACGAACTAAAATCGAATGCATATCATTCTTTCGAAAAAAAAATGCTTTTTAGATTATTCATATTAAATTTCGTGTTAAATATCATTCAATACGACTAAAATTTAGTGGATATTAATAAAACAAAAGAAAATAAATAAATAAAAACTAACCGAACAATAACATAAAAATAAAGGAAATAACTTTTCACATAATTTGGAGAATTTTTAGATTTAATGACTTCGAAGAAAATACCTGGGCCGAAGTTATTTTCTCTTGGAACGTCGCGGAAGTTCTTTTCGAATTCTAAAAAGTGTTTTTGTCAATGACGATTGACAAATAATTCGTGAGGTTATTCAGAAAACCCTAATAGATGAAATTAAGTAATCAAAAAGAATCACACTGTACGATTTCACTTTCAAATCACATCACAAATTTTACTTATCACTCTACAAATTTACTAATATCGTTAAGTGTTGGGGATATGTTAAAAAGTCTTCTTTTTTTTAAACTTCAGATAAAAATTAATTAACTTCATCATGTTATGAAATGTGATGAAATGGAAGAGATTTAAATGTTATGTTAAATTACCATTGCTCTTAATTTAGATGATGTTATCTAAAATCTTCTAACTTACTGATGATAAGACATTATGGAATTTGGTTCCGGTAGTATTAATCGTTAGGATAATATAAGAACTGATTAACACACTCAATTTTTATAGATATTTAGCAAAAAACTGTTTGAATGACGAAATGACAAAGGATATTATGAACAAAGGGATAACAATTAATTTTAGTAGAAAAAGTTTTATATGAAATATGAATATATATAAAAAATAATTATACAGGGCAGATTACTGGCATAATATAGAGATAACTTGGTAAATAAATTGATATGAAAGATTTAATCGGATGTATCATACTACGCAATATAAGAGCAATTTTTAGCATAAGAATAGAAATTTTAAAATTTTGAACGAAAATCTGAAAATTATTATTTGAGTAATTTTACCTTTTGACAGACAGGTGTCATTTTATATTATTAAAAATTTTGATAATCTAAAGAAAGTTTATATGAAAAATTTTAAATTTAAATTTAGAAAAAAGATCTTTTCTCTTCAATTCTATTTTAAATAAAAGTGTACTTATCGTTCAACTTTATATTCTTAAACGACGTCTGTATAAAAGAAGATGGTTGATGCAATAATTCCACCAATAACTTCGGCACCAAATTCGATCATCAACGCTTTTTTGTTTGTTCCATAAAAAATTCTATGAGTAATTTCCCGCGACAACCAAATCACAGGAATAGTACTACCAGCTAATGTTGATACGGTAAGTGATCGACCATATTGACGGAAAGCATATTCCAACAATTTCAATAACATCGTATTCGTTACAGCATTCATGGCAACCGAACTTGTTATGCCACAGATCATCCTATCCGTCTTTTCAATTGACGTCTGTCCAAAAACCGCATCACACCAAACTTTTCCAAGACCCTTCTCGTGATACCATGCATAGCCGAACAAGCATTGAGCCGTTAATGTACCGCCAAATACGACGAGATTTCTCATTATTATAAACGAATGGATTTCAATTAAAGAAAGTTAAAATGAAAGTTTCTAAAAAATAGTGCGAAATCTTTTTGATTCGATTAAATTTTTGTTTATTTATAATAAATCATTGTTCACTTCTATATTTCAATTCACTTTACTATCGTCCAAATTCATTTCGATTCGTTTTAAAAACTAATTACAAACTTGTAAAACAATTTTTAGAGAAATGTCTTATGATTCTCTCCACATCAATTGGGTGAACTTCGATTCACATAATCAGATTTCTCCGATGATTTTTGAAATATCTCCCCATTTTATTACTTAATTATATAAATAAAATTCAGAAATGAATGTCCCTCTTTCACACGTTAAATGTATAACTTTCAATACATATAATTAAATAATTAGATAATAAAATATAGAAAAATTGAAGGAAATTTGACAGCACCAAAAATAAGGAACTGAAAAAAAGAAGAATTCTTCTTTGGAATAATATAATGATGATTTGTTTCAATCATCTTAATAACACCATTGGAAAATGGTGAACATTTTTCCGTTAACCTTTGTGAACTGGAATAATTGAGATGAAGTGAAAAAAAGAACAAACATATTTCAGGATTATATGAAGATAGATTAAAGTTGTTACGAAAGATAAAGAATTTCTATTTCACTTTTAAGTTAGAACTTCTAACTAAAAAAACGTTAGCAATTGACAATAAGAACGTCGTTTTTTAAAGACCTAACACACAAATTGACAATGAATGAGAAATTGAGTAAGCTGCAAATTTTGTTGAAGAAAAATTATAATGTTTGTCGCACCTCTTCTTTTACACTTCATATTATCCGTGAAATAGTAGTAGGTGTGAGAAAAATAGAAAACCTCCAACATAAATTAATATGATTAAAAGGAAAACATAAGCAGAGTTTCCCGAAAAAAATTCCATTAAATTGAAGAATATGATGAATATACGTATGGCAAAAATCCATTAGATCCATAATTATTAATTAGATTAAGAAAGTTAGTCGTATTATAATGAAAGTGTCTTCAACGCCCTCTTAATAACTAACAATTCAAAAATTTTGAAGAAAGTTTATTTCAAATAATAAATGAGATAAATAAGTGATTATAAAAAACAGCATTTTTTTAACGAAGTTTTGAACATAAAAATATTTTAAATCATTTTTCTACATTTGCTCGATTTCGTCCAATATTTTTCACTTTACTCCCACCGCTACTTTCCATTTCCCACAGTTCAAATAAAATATTCCTAATTTAAGATTATATTAAGTTGGATGATGATTTTTATTCAGTAAACATTCTGATACTGCCTCATGTGATACAACAGTAAACAATGTTCATTGATAATGCCCGTAAACAATTTCTGTTGTTGAGAATACTAAAGAAACAAAATAATCTAAATCTAGGAATTAACTATATGCTTACTCGATTTACTAGTGCTCAACTGATATCCATATAAGTACAATTTATGTTTACTAATTTCTAGACAAAATCTAGAGATATTCGAGAGAATAGTTTAGATAATACCATTATATTTGATTCCTATCACAATTGTTAAACAATATAATGGTAACCGGACAGATTGTAATCCTATCTAAAAATTATGTAGCGGGCAGTTCACAACCCAAAAAAGGACAGTTCTCAACCGAATTTTTTATTCGTTCGGACAGTTCTCAACCTTTTTTATCTAATTTGGACAGTTCTCAACCATTTTTTAAATCAATTTCGGACAGTTCTCAACCTCAAGACAGACTGAAAATTGAACTGGAAAGTTAGTAATCGTACATAAGAATTCTCCAGAGGATAGTTATTAATTCATAATTAGGACAGTTCTTCACTTAGTTTTCAATGGTTTTTAGATTTTAGACATAATATGTCTGTCACTTTATGCAGTTCATTAGATAGGTTTATCTGGAATAATGATTCCAAGTTAAAGATTACAAACCATTTTCCATTGAACCCTCCATCATTGATAATTTTCGAGAATTCATTGATAAAATGTTTCAATTATGAAAAAGTGCAAATGGATCGTTTTCGGAAAGGCGAGAAAAAGAGAAAAAGATTATCCGATAGAGTGAAAGATGAGAATTGTAAAAAATCGTAGTTAATTTTAACATAAGAAATGTATCTTCTTTTTTTGTGGGAATCGATACTATATTTTATGAAAGTTAAATTCCGGTGAAGTATATTCTATTTGATCTCAAAGAATAAACAACAATCTTCTTAATTTTTCGTCTGAACAAATTTAAAATTTTAATTTTGGAAAAATCTTTATTCTTATTATTCGGTTATATATTCTTATAATTAATTTATAATAATAATTCAGATAATTACATAATTATAACTTAATAACTGTCTTTTTGAGAATTTTTATCTACAGTTACAATCTTTTCAGATATTTTTGGATTCCAGGCCAGTATGCTTTTAGGTTGAGAACTGTCCGAAATTGCGAAAAAAAAGTTGAGAATTGTCCGAAATTGAGAAAAAAGGTTGAGAACTGTCCGAAATTGAGAAAAAAGGTTGAGAACTGTCCGCTACATAATTTTTATATACGGTTGAGTGTGCATATGTGCAATGTGACTAAAAAGTTGAAGAAAAATACAGTTTATATTTGCGACTTAAAATTGTTGAATTTTCAGACAGAATTTCAATTTATTTTAAAAATTAAAGATACATTTAGTTCTTATTTATTCAAAATGAAAAAGATATAAATCAAGACTTAAAAATCTTGTTTATTAGCAACAAAAAACGATGTTTGATGGTAAATCCTCAAAAATTTGATAGATAAACGTCACATAGTAATGAATAAGAACTAAATTTTCATCCAAAAGTTTTATTATGGTGCAGTTGTTGCACCTCAGACTACAGTTGTTGCAACTCCGGCTGCAGTTGTTGTCGCACCTCCGGCTGCAGTTGTTGCAACTCCGGCTGCAGTTGTTGTCGCACCTCCGGCTGCAGTTGTTGCAACAACTGTAGTCTGAGGTGCAACAACTGCACCATAATAAAACTTTTGGATGAAAATT